>JABXWE010103002.1:0-60759 GCA_014611495.1 Limonius californicus | reverse complement strand
AAGGTTTGACCAACTAAACTTGGTCATAAAAAAAAAATATCAAAACAATTGACCCCAAATTGGTCACAATTATAACTATAAATATCTTTTAAAGAACAGACCACAAACGTTCCTGTCTGATTTAATTATACGTATGATGAAAGAACTTAAATCCTGGGGAAAACGATAATGCGTCAATAAAAAAAACTAAATTAACCAGAAGCCTAAATAGCTTCGCAAAATATAATAATCACTTCGTGACACGCCTAATTCACGATAAACGAGATCTCGGTTATGGAAACTAAGATAACTACCTGTATAGAGGTATAAGCGCTTCGACAATAAAATAAAAAGTTTACGCAAAATCCTCCCTTATTGAATGTATGTGTCAAAAAAATTAAATCAGAACCTCAAAATATGCGGCCCGTTTACACAAGTTAGAAAATGCCGTAAGTGTTGAATTTATAAAAGAATTTTTGTTATAAAATTAGTTCGGTATAACTGGTATAATGTGAATTTGTACAAAATAATAATTATGTGGTCGTATTCTGCCGGATGATCTTCGGAGTCCTTGAATTTTTAAAGGAATATATTAAACAGACCTTTTTGATGAAGAATTCCAAATATATCGAACACTTGAGTGGACAGCTGGCATCCGCATTCGCGTTTGGAATTTGACCTTGCGATTTCCTGTGGCGAATATACGACTTGAAATTTCTCCAAATTCTATGATGTAGGTATAAAAACTTCCATCAGAATGTACTTTCCCACAGCAACGGAGTTTTTGGTAGATAATCAAATCCTCAGCAGTTACGAAATTGCCTAAATAATACAAGAGACAAATTAAAACGGAAAAATTGGAATCAAACTTCTCAGCTTACCAAAGATGTAAATCGGCAAATAGAAAAACCTCTTCAAGGGTGTAATAAATCGGTTAAAAAAACCTAGGGAAAATCTCACTAGCACCACAAGGTTAAGATTTCTTTAAAACTTGAACTTTCAACAAAATTAGGAATAAATCCTTGGTCGAAATAGACCGCGATGAAAACCAAGCACACACTTGTCAGGAAACAGAATGAGAATGCGCTCTCCTATCTCGGAAAACCCAAACCCACGAGAACATTTTTAAGCTACTCATGCGGGAAAACCGAAGCACGCTATCCACCTGCCTAAATTTGAAACAAACTCCGCAATATACACTGTGCGTCGAAATCGCACGTTACAGGTTGTCGAAGAGACAGACTTACCAAAGGCAGTAATCATGAACGCCTAGTTTCCCAACAGTCGTGAATACAAAAATGAGAGGATCATGAAGTTGATTAAAGGCCAGAATGAAGGCCTGAACACAAGGCATCCACTTCCAAGTCTGTCGGAAAGGAGAAAGGATCCCACCGACACGCCGCCAAGGGAGCGAAAGCCCCAGAAGAGTCTAAGGTTAAGGGTTGCTCGTCGCCCTCCGAAGAAGCTTTAGGGTCTAGCTCTCAAAACAAGTAAGAGGCAATGGCGAATAGCGTCTTCCTACAGGTGAATCTTCAGCACAGCAAAGCTGCCTCGGATGTGCTGAACAATCTTTTTACCAAAAACATCATAGATTTTGTGCTAATCCAAGAACCATACGTCTACAGAGGCCTAGTCCGCAGACTAGCAACACCAACATGTAGGCTTACATACAGGAAGGGTACTGATACACCTAGAGCAGCACTGTTCGTCAGACCCTCTGTAAAATTCCTCATACTAACACAATCCAGAGATCTAGTCGCAGTATCAGCAGCGGTACCGATAACCGGAGGTAGGCATCAAGAGGCAGTAATTGCCTCGGCCTACTTCCCAGGGGACTCGACAGAAATACCGCCAACAGAGGTCCACAACCTCATACAGTACTGTGAACAAAGGAACAAACACCTTATCTTAGGCTGCGATACAAACTCGCACCACACAGCATGGGTCAGCACGGATATAAATAAGAGAGGTGAGTACTTTTATGAATTTTTGATCTCAATAAATTTAGACATAATTAATAGAGGGAAAGAACACACGTTTTTAACTAGAGCTAGGCAGGAGGTACTTGATACAACACTTGCGTGTCCCCTACTCACCCTTAACAACTGGCACGTTTCCCGCGAAGCCTCCTGTCGGATCACAGACATATCAGATTCGACTTAGAGGTTACGGGAAAACTCAACGAAAAAGTAAGAATCCCCAAAACAACAGACTGGTGCCTCTATGAAGTGGATGATCTTAACACCGAGGTAGATACAGTAGAGGATCTTGGAAACAGCCTCAACACTCTACACAATCTTATACACAAAGTTTATGAAATAAGCTGCTCTCTAAAAAGCCTAAGGGTCACAGGCAAGGTGCCCTTGTGGAACAGGGAGCTTGAAACTTTACGCTCTGAAACAAGCAGACTATTTAACAAAGCCAAAAAACACAAGCGTCAATAGTCATGGAACCAATACAGCGAGGCTCTTACAAAATATAACCTGGAAATAAGGAGATCGAAAAGGAGGACATGGCGTAGCTTCTGCGAGGGGATAAATGATATCCCAACAGCGGCACGCCTACAAATGCTCCTTGCAAAAGACCACACAAATGACATTGGCCATCTGCAGAAGGCGGATGGGCCCTTCATTTATAGCACCAGGGAAACGCTGGAGCTATTACTAAGCACCCACTTCTCAGGCTCTCATACTTATAGCGCGGACTAACCTGCCGAGAAAGCGGATATAATACGTCCACACTCAAAGGTCAAAAGCCTGACTAACAAAATCGACGACAAATAGGGTTAAATGGGCAATTCTTGCTTTTAAATCGTATACATCACCTGGCGGGGACGGCATCTTTCCGGCCTTACTACAGAGATGTATAGAGGACTTGCCCCCCAATATCTGCAAGCTATATAAGTCTAGCTTCTGCCTTAGCGGTGTACCTAAAAAGTGGAGAGAGGTTAATGTAGTGTTTATACCCAAGGGAGGTACTCGTTCCAACACTCAGCCCAAGCCGTACAGACCTATAAGCCTCCCCTCTTTCCTTCTGAAAGGAATGGAGAAGGTATTTAACTAGTACGTAAGAAGTGAAGTACTTCCAAACCGACCACTTCACCCCAACCAACATGCCTACCAAAAGGCAAAATCGACTAGAAAGGTTCTCCATAGTCTAATAAATGGGCTGGAGAAGACGTACGTGGCAAAAGAAATAGCTCTCTGTGCTTTCCCAGACATAGAGGGTGCTTTCAACCACACCTCCTTCGAATCTATAGAAAAAGCTGCCACGGAGAAGGGCTTTGACCTTCTACTATCAAATGGATTAAAACCATGCTTGAAAGTAGAAAAATTACAGCAAAGCTGGAAGGGAAAGCAGTTACCATTACGGTAGCCAGAGGTTGCCCCCAAGGTGGGATTCTGAGCCTCTCCTGTGGTCTGTGGTAGTCGACGACCTCCTCATTATGCTAACACAAGACGGCTTCAAAATGCAGGGGTACGCCGACGATCTGGTAGTAGTGGTCCCTGGAAAATTTGACTCAGTAGTGTCACAATGCAAGCAGAAAGCTCTAGATAACATCCCAGTGGTGTCTAGATCAAGGCTTAAGCATAAACCCTGAAAACGGAAATCGTCCCCTTTACTAGACGTAGGAAGCTGAACCTAAAAGCTCCTATGCTAGAAGGGGCAGTTATTGACTGCAGTAATGAAGTCAAATACTTAGGAGTTACACTAGACTAGAAGTTGACGTGGAGCTCACACATTGATAAACTGCAGAAGAAGGCAGTTATAGCATTCCTAGCATACCGTAGGCTGGTAGGAAGAAACTGGGGACTAAAACCAGTAATGATCCATTGGTCATACGTGGTTACAATAAGACCCATGGTCATCTACGCAGCAGTCGCGTGGTGGTCGAAAAAAAACATGTAACGACGAAGTTACAGCTAGAGAAGATCCAACGTCCCGCCTGTCTGAGTATAACAGGTGCAGTGAGCACCTGTCCAACTGCAGCAATAGAGACCATGTTAGGACTAATGCCCCTACACCTTCAGGTGCAAAAGGAGGCAATACTACATGCGCTCACGCTTACAAGGACAAATAAATTCAAATCGGGAGACCTGACAGATCATTTAGGTATTCTACGTCTCACTGATATAGAGCGAACGGCCTATACCGTATCGGATTTTATGCCAATATAATACAACTTCGACCGACCTTTTAGAGTGACCATCACAGATAAGGAAGTGTGGTGATCGGGAGGACCTTCCTTCAAGAAAGGATCCCTCCAGTGGTATACGGATGGTTCGAAGATGGAAGGAGGAGGAACTGGAGCGGGAGTCTACGGACCCGGTTGTCGCATTTCCGAACGCTTCGGTGCCATAACTACCATCGTCCAGGCTGAGGTTAACCATAAACCTCTGCATAAAGATAAAACTAAAGAAGGGATATAAAGGTGCAACAATTGACATTCTCTCAGACAGCCAAGCAGTAATACAGGCTTTAAAGGCCACCATTTGTGAGTCGAAGCTAGTCTGGGAGTGCCTGAACAACCTCAAACAACTGGCAAACAGAAACCACGATACTTTGTGGTGGGTGCCAGAGCATGAGGGCGTACCAGGCAATAAAAAGGCCGACGAACTCGCAAAACGCGGTGCAAAGACGCCATTCACTGGACCTGACCCTTGCTGTGGAATACAGAAAAGCCATATAAAACAAGCGGCCAAACTAAGGGAGGAACAATAGAAATTCTCATACTGGCAGAATATTCCAAGACGTCAGGCATCACAGTTCATCACTGTTTCGCAAAATACAGCAAAACTTGCTTTTTCCCTCAGCAAGATGGAATTGAAAACCGCCACTGGCCTATTCACAGGTCACACAACATTAAAAATACCACCTTTTTAAGATTGGTAAAGCTGAGGACCAAATCGTCGCTTATGTAACGAGGCAGCGGAAACGGCAGAACACATTCTATGCGAATGCAATGCTGTCTGTCGACGCAGACATAAAATTTTCGGAAGGGCAACCATGACACCTAACAAAATAAGGTATTCGATGTCCAGAGACATTATAAGGTTTATCAATAGCCGACAACCTTTCTAACAAAGAAAAGGTTCATAAGTTACAAAAGTACCATTAAGGGTCTAAGTGACGGAAGGCATATAAAGGCCATAGCCCTAACATCCAATAATAATAAGGGCGCACATGGATTGCGCGTAAACTAATCTATTAATCACTCAACTCTTGCAGGTAGTATATTGTGAAAACATGAATTGCGCGGACGGGTGAGAATGGATTGCGCGTAAAGTAATCTATTAATCACTTCATCCTTGCAGGTTGCAGGTAGTCCATTTTGAAAACATGAACAGAAATTATGATGTATCTACCATTTAGATTAAAGAGTTTTCTAAGAACATTCGATATTTTTAAAACTTATTTTTATTTATTTGTAATAAAGCCGAAAGTAAATATGCTGAGAATAACGTTTATTAATGTTTTATTTTTTATTGTATAAACTATAGAAAAGTATCACACACATTACACATTTCTAACATCTAATCTAATCATGCAGAATACATTTATAAACTATTTTTTTATTATAGAAAATAAAAAAAACTAAAATACACATTACATATGTTATTTTCATTAAAATAAAAACATGCAGTCTTATTAATGTTTTTAGTCCAAAATAAGTATTACACACTAATCATGCAGAAACATTTATAAACTAAATAGAAAAGTAAAATGCACAGAACAAGTACTCACACTAATCATGCACAAACATAAATTATTGCTTATTAGTATATGAAACGCAACAAAATGAAGACCAGAAATTTCACCTGATTTATATGCTTTCATTTTTTCCTCAATGAAATTCTGCCTTCGTTTAACATTATGGTCTGCTGTTGCGCAGGTTGGTTCACACTTTGCAGTTTCACATATGTGTTAGTTTGAATGTCATTTAATACACTATTAAATATAAATATATTGGGATGCTTGGAAACGTTCATTGAAATGGGAATGAAACGATTCGCACGCGTTCGTCGTACGTTCCGTTGATGAAGCTTGGGCTTCAGCCCAAAGAATTGGAGGAAATGAGGCAGGCTTCTTCGCTGACATAGGTGTCTACTAGATAGTCCGCAAATTTTACAAGTTTGTCGTCTGTGGGTTGGAATTCGTCGAAGTCAAAAACGAAACAGTCAGGCATTTGACCATGACTTGTTTATGCATCGCCAGATGTTTCGCCGGTTTTTAAATCAGAGCATTTTCTAAATTTAAAACTATTTCTAACAATAATTCACTGTTGCGTTCACTCAATATTGCTTTTATACTCATATTGAAGAACGATGTTCACTGGTAAGAATCTGTAGGAATACTAATAAAAAACAGCAGCATTTACTTGCAAGTAAACAATTGTATTAAGATTTCTAAGAATAGCTAATTACCTACATGAAAGTAAGTTACCTGAGGGGTAGATGTATTTATCACCTCAGAAGATTAAAAGATTACGCGCAATCCACACCTACCTGTACCAAGTACTCCGCGCAGTTCATGGTAGGTATTAACGGACTCAGGTAAAATTCCGCGCAATTCATGTCCGCCGAATAATAATACTAATAAATGTTTACATTACACGTACATTTAGAATGATGATTTAATTCTTTCCAGTTAGGTGTGTTTCTACTGTTCTAATAATCAAAAGTAGGATACAACAAATTCTTTTTACCAAAACGTTGAAGGTTGTATGTCAAAAAATCTATAAACAAATATAATACGAATGTAAACTATAATAATGTTAATTATGTTTATCCTTATTTTGTAACAGAATCCGAAGTTTACAATCATACTAAAAGTAAGAAAAAGACGCCACTCCTGGTGTTTATAAGAGTTTGAACATAATGTTAAGCTCCTGTTCCTGCACGTCCAAATGAATTGGAAATTAGAAAGATCTAATTTCACTCATCGGATTGTTTTCAGGTAAACATATAACTATATTAATTATGTAGGTTTAACAGATTTTATTGTTAAGCGAATCCATTGCAAATTTTATACTGAAATTGTGCTTATATGACATTATATGAAATTATAAGAAAATGTACAAGATTCTGAAAAAATATTTTTAATTTTTCGAACTTCTATGTTTAGTTTGCAGTTTTCAATAGTTCTCAGACTGGTATGGCCATTTTCAGTATTTATGGATATTGTGTCAACCTCAATCTACAGCTCAATATAGATCTTAGATCTTGTCATAGCTGTTTTGTAGCGTAAATATCAAACAGTATACATCAAACGCATGCAATAATTCATGGCTTTACAGCGAAACACTATTCAGCAGCTTAATATTCTATATCCAAATATATTTAGGAAACGCTTTGCAATTATTTCTAGTTCTATGTAAGTTAGCAAAAAAGAATGAAACTACTTATGTAACAACAACCACGACAATTTAAATTATTTAAATATTCGTTTACCTTCTCAATTACTAATTTTTTGTTTGGCCAATACAGTATCCAAGTTTTTAACCGGTATCGTCTATTGTTTCTGGATGTTGTTTGTAAAGTGCTTAATTCTCTTTAACGTCGTATAAATTGAGTACTGAAAACCGTATTAGAATATTCGATTAAAAAGCCAACAAAACATATTTGCCTATAATGAAATATAATGTAATTATCAAGATAAATAACTAAGTTTATTAAGGCTGTAGGAAACACTATTAAACACTAAACTGAAAGGTTTCTGTACTATTCAGCTATTTATAATAAATTTCTAATAATTTATAAACATAAGCCAAACAGGTCAAATTTGCCGATAGTATTTATTAATCTTCAAAACTAATTGGTTAGTTAACGCTGTACACCTCTAGTTAAACAAATATTATCACAAATAAACATGGTAAACAACTGCGTGTAGTTCTTTAGAAGAGGTACACTGTAATTTTTAAAGGTTGAAAAAAGGTAGAAATTAAATTGAGAGGTATTTATACTTTCCTTTAGAGGTTGAACACATATTCAGAAGTATAACCAAGTACCTCAGGGTATTTAATCTCCTAATTCTACCTCGTTTAGCATGTATAGCATTTTGTTCTACCTCAAAGTTACACGAAACGTATAATAATATAAGTGGACGCGACTGCCTCCCTGGACTTTCCCATACTGGAAACTGTTCATATCATCTTTATTCAACAGTAGAGTTATTTTCCTCAAAACGGTTGTTCAAGTGCTATCCTAAACCCTTGCCTCGTAACGAACAGACTTACCCTTAATTTCCTTTTAATATGCAACCAGGCATACTTCATTCTCTACTATATACGTCGCGCGGTCTAACTAGTACCGATTGCTGTTGCTACCGAGGTAAAATTTTCTAAGTCCCTGGAAATTATATTTTGTAGGGCATAAAAAATCGATTTTTTTATTTTCGCGGAAAAAGATTCTTTGACGCAAACAAATACAACCGTTAGAATAAAAAAAATATTTTTCTAAAAAAGAGGGGGGAGGGGGCCGGTGCGCTTACATAAATCCACGAGTGTAATATTTCTTTGCATATTCATATGCTCCATTACGCACTGAGCGATTCAGTGAAAACCCCAGCTTCCTATCTTTTTTCGTTTATTAATTAAAGGAGTTTGAAGTTTCAAACTTCCAAGCTTCGTAGAGGGCGCCACAGGAAAATTACGGAGTTCTTCAAAAAACATATCGATAGCCCCTTGCGAGGTCTATCGACATATGAAATTTAACAAAATTCCTTGGAGCAGTTTTTGAGAAATAATTTTTTGAAAATTTCCAAAATTTTGAAAATTCGTAATTTAGGCCCCTTATAATTTTTCAAAAAACTTTTTATATCACCTCATTTTACCCTTCATATACTATTCAGAAAATAAAAATCATTTGAATCGATTCATCCGTTTTCGAGTAATTGGGCGTTAAACTCAAAATTTTCAAAAAATCATAGCGCCCTTCAGTTTAAAGCTAGCGAGTTCGGCAAAAAACTAACAGATTTGTCTTATGACCCTCTATCGTTATCCGTGATAAAAGTTTCAAAATTTTAATCACGAAAAAAGTGATACCAAAAAAACATGCGTAACTTCCGCTTCCGGTTTCGGATTTTTTTGAAAAGCTTATTTTTTCGATGAATTTTCGATACACCCCCGCATTCCAAAGCGCATCAAAATCGGAACAATACTTTCGGCTGTAGGAGCGTCACATACGTACATACGTACGTACATACGTACGTACCCACCCACAGACAGACATTTTTTAAAAACCACTTTTTTGGGTTCCTAGAGACCCAAAACGGATATATCCGTTAAAATCTCGATTTCGAAAATTTTCATGATTTCAATACTTACCCTATACCTATAAGGTATGGGAAAGTAATACCCTATACCTATAAGGTATGGGAAAGTAATAACATTTAAGGAATTGCATTCTACGTTAAGGTACTGTTGAGAGTTTTCTACCTCACCGTATAATTTTCTCTGGTAGGGAATAATTTTATTGCTTCTTGAAAGGTAGAAATTTTATTGGTCGGGGAATAATTACTTACCTTTACAAATAATATTCCACCTTACAAATAATTGTAATTTTCTACCTTACGGTAGAATTTTATAGCTATTTAAGGAGTAGAAATTTTATCGGTCGGGGTAACAATTAATTACCTTTACAAATAATATTCCACCTTACAAATCATTTGTAATTTTCTACCTTACGGTAGAATTTTATAGCTATTTAAGGAGTAGAAATTTTATCGGTCGGGGTAACAATTAATTACCTTTACAAACAATATTCCACCTTACAAATCATTTGTAATTTTCTACCTTACGGTAGAATTTTATAGCTATTTAAGGAGTAGAAATTTTATCGGTCGGGGTAACAATTAATTACCTTTACAAATAATATTCCACCTTACAAATCATTTGTAATTTTCTACCTTACGGTAGAATTTTATAGCTATTTAGGGAGTAGAAATTTTATCGGTCGGGGTAACAATTAATTACCTTTACAAATAATATTCCACCTTACAAATAATTTGTAATTTTCTACCTTACGGTAGAATTTTATAGCTATTTAAGGAGTAGAAATTTTATCGGTCGGGGTAACAATTAATTACCTTTACAAATAATATTCCACCTTACAAATAATTTGTAATTTTCTACCTTACGGTAGAATTTTATAGCTATTTATTTTTTTCATCTACAAGTAATAATTAACGATTTATCTTAATTGTAACAAAAATCAATATTAACTATAAAGTAAAAATTATAATATTAACTCATAAAAACAGTTATTTTCTTATCCATACAACACACTCAATATAAATATTAATCTAACCTAAGTTTCCTTTTTTAAATTTTATGAATAAGCACATTTCCAGTTTTAAATTGTTTCCTTCTGACGAATCGGATATACCGCGTGGGCCAAAAAAACCGGAATTTTTTTTAGTTGTATGTTTCTTAATTATTAACCGATTTTTAAAATCTTGGGCTTAAATTGTAGCTAAAACAATAGGCTTTCATGTACGATTCTCAAAATAAACATTTATTCAAATTTCAAAATGGCGGACGTGTGTAAAGAAGGGTGTTTTTAAAAATGCGTTGGTATTAAGGCGCCTTGATTCCTTTTTGTAAAATTCATATGGGGAGAAACTACCTTCTTTTGTTTATAATTTAAGCCTAAGTACGCTCAAATCGGTTGGTTGGTTTCGAAGTTGTGCGTTTTTAAAATTAGGAATATTTTACGGTTTCTACGAAATTGCTGGGCGACAGTGGCAAAACAATCGCAAAACAAATTCCAGGCAGCATCATAAGCAGTTGTCAGTTGGCAAGTTTATTATTAATTATCAAAAATTTAGCACCTAGCTGTAAAAATGGTGTTATCTACCGAAGATAAATCCTTTATCGCTTATGATGCTGTTTGGCATTTGTTTTGCGATTGTTTTGCCACTGTCGCTCTTCAATTTCGTAGAAACCGTAAAAATATTCCTAATTTTAAAAACGCACAACTTCGAAACCAACCAACCGATTTTAACGTACTATTAATGTGAGTTTCTGTTTATATCCCACATTTTCCAAATGAGCCTCCTTTTGTTTGCGCCTGTATGTTACTCCTGATTTTTTTTCTCTTTTGTTTCGTGTCTTTTCTCTCCACATATGAAATAATTCACACTTTAGACCAAAACTTCACTTAAACTGATTTTACTTTACTTGACACTCTGAGGCTTAAACTAAAGCCGCATCTGCATAAATGCGCGAAAATATTTGCAGTTTTACCTACCAATTTATTTAAATCAACTTGTTTGAATGGTCAGGAGCAAAGTAAGTAAAGCCCACCAAAGGGTTTTAATACTTCAAGTTCAAATTTTTATTTGTAAAAGTAAGACATCTGGTAAGGATTGCAAGGCTGCATCGGCATTCATTTTATTGGGTAATAAAAGAATTGGGGGTTTGGGTTTAAGAAACTAGTAGGTATTTTTTATACCTAAACTGCTTGGGAAAGAAGCGGTAAATTGTTTGTTAAATAAACTACTGTAGTTTTAATGGAATAAGCTACAAATATTTTGGGGAAAGCGCGGAGGCGCCCAGCTGTGGTTAAGGGCGCCATGTCTTGGGGGTGGCGGGGGTGAGAAACCTAAAAGTGGAATTTTATTCGAATAATAAATTTTAACGTCGTTATTTGGTATATCAAATTATTCATATGATTTTTGATTTGATTATTATATGAACCTACAGGTTATACATATATCCATTTTTTTGTAATTTTACAGGAACCAGGATTATTGGCCATTGTTCCTGCTACAGAGGAACGCAGCGACTGGTTTAAAGCGGGAACCGGCTACTATGTTTGTATTGAAGAAGTGAAAGTTACCCTAGCTGGTATATTTATAGAGGCACTAGAGGCACTGATCGCCCTTATTTTTTTATTTAATTTGGAATACCCAAAATGCAACAAAAAAAGCCTCAGCTTCATTGGGAGCAACATTTGTAAGTTGGAGGAGCCATTGAGGCAATACAAATCACAAATTGCCCTAGTATTAAATAAGTTAATGTAAATATATTGTAAATAGTTTTAATAATAATATATAGTAATAGTTTAGTAATTTTTAATATTAAAATTTATTGTATGTATAATATAAAATTGATTCGACTTTAGACAGCATCTATTCATTTTGAAAAAATATACCTTCACGATACCATTCTACCTTTACAGCGGTTGTGTATTGTCACTTAAGTTACGTAATTCTACCTTCAGAAGTAATTATTTATACCTTTCATTAAGGCATACTCACAACCGTTGAGGTGAGATAATATACCTTCACGGTTACCGTTCTACCTCTATAAAGGTTATGTATTGTCACTTAAGTTACGTAATTCTACCTTCAGAAGTAAATATTTATACCTTTCATTAAGGCATACTCACATAGACCGTTTGAGGTGTAGATAATATACCTTTCACGGTTTACGTTCTACTCTATACGAAGGTTATGTATTTGTCACTTAAGGTTACGTAATTTCTACTCAGAGTAAAGGTATTTTATCACATTTCTTAAGGTATACTCAAACCGTTGAGGTGAAGAATAATATACCTTCACGGTTACCTTCTAGCCTCTATAAAGGTTATGTATTGTGCACTTAAGTTACATAATTCTACCTTCAGAAGTAAATATTTATACCTTTCATTAAGTCATACTCACAACCGTTGAGGTGAGATAATATACCTTCACGGTTACCGTTCTACCTCTATAAAGGTTATGTATCGTCACTTAAGTTACGTAATTCTACCTTCAGAAGTAAATATTTATACCTTTCATTAAGGCATACTCACAACCGTTGAGGTGAGATAATATACATTCACGGTTACCGTTCTACCTCTATAAAGGTTATGTATCGTCACTTAAGTTACGTAATTCTACCTTCAGAAGTAAATATTTATAACTTTCATTAAGGTATACTCACAACCGTTGAGGTGAGATAATATACCTTCAAGGTTACCGTTCTACCTCTATAAAGGTTATGTATCGTCACTTAAGTTACGTAATTCTACCTTCAGAAGTAAATATTTATAACTTTCATTAAGGTATACTCACAACCGTTGAGGTGAGATAATATACCTTCAAGGTTACCGTTCTACCTCTATAAAGGTTATGTATCGTCACTTAAGTTACGTAATTCTACCTTCAGAAGTAAATATTTATACCTTTCATTAAGGCATACTCACAACCGTTGAGGTGAGATAATATACCTTCACGGTTACCGTTCTACCTCTATAAAGGATATGTATTGTCACTTAAGTTACGTAATTCTACCTTCAGAAGTAAATATTTATACCTTTCATTAAGGCATACTCACAACCGTTGAGGTGAGATAATATACCTTCACGGTTACCGTTCTACCTCTATAAAGGATATGTATTGTCACTTAAGTTACGTAATTCTACCTTCAGAAGTAAATATTTATACCTTTCATTAAGGTATACTCACAACCGTTGAGGTGAGATAATATACCTTCACGGTTACCGTTCTACCTCTATAAAGGTTATGTATCGTCACTTAAGTTACGTAATTCTACCTTCAGAAGTAAATATTTATACCTTTCATTAAGGCATACTCACAATCGTTGAGGTGAGACAATATACCTTCACGGTTACCGTTCTACCTCTATAAAGGTTATGTATTGTCACTTAAGTTACGTAATTCTACCTTCAGAAGTAAATATTTATACCTTTCATTAAGGCATACTCACAACCGTTGAGGTGAGATAATATACCTTCACGGTTACCGTTCTACCTCTATAAAGGTTATGTATTGTCACTTAAGTTACGTAATTCTACCTTCAAAGCTATATTTATATACCTCACTGTAAGGTATATTTAATACATGAATGGGTATAATACCTTAACTATACCGCATTAAGAGGTATTTGCGAAATACCTTGAGGTTGCATATAAATAATACCTTAAAAGGTAGATTGATCTACTGTTAAAACGTAACAGTGTACTTGTTTTAATTGAATGTTCGTTGAACGTTCTTCTGCTTTGCCTTGTGTCACTTTATTATATTCATGTTCTTCTACTATTTCGTCTTTGTCTATACTATTTATATGATGATCCTCGTCTAATTCGATTCTATTGTCCTCTTCTGGATTTTTGGATATCATTCCTAAATATCTCGTCGTCATCTGTTTCACAATTAGCCAGTGGCGGCTTGTACTAAAGGGCACGTGCCCACCCAACCACCAAGATAAACACAGAAAGAAATTCGCATGTAATTCAGTGCATTATTTTAATTTCATTATTTTAACGAAGGTATCAAATTTTCCTTCCGCACCACAAGCGCGGCTAACACGCTCAAAACTATTTTCCGGGGAACGCTCTGATTTGTTCCCCATGCAGAGGTGATTCGGTTGGCTATCGGTTATCTTCGCTATACGTGATATACCAGGCGAATGGGGCACCGAGCAGATTGTTCCCCATTTAAAGTCAACGTTGAATTCGGACTTTGGAGCGCTGTTTTCGCGCAATCGCGCGTTTGAATTCAAAGACGAAAGTGACGTTTTTTCAATGATGCAAGTTAATTATTGTCAAAAATATCGACTGAACGCATTGGCGGTCCTATCAATAGAAAAGAAGTTCGTCCAGTCTATCCCGGATTTTGACAACAAAGTCATAGACGTCTTTTCCAGCATGAAAAATAGGAGAATGGATTTTATGTACAAAAAATAGGTAAGTTTTTTCTTGTGCCCACCCTCTTTCTTAACTCACGAGCCGCCACTGCAATTAGCCCCTTCTATTGACATTTGCAAGCGAATTTGCATATTATGTAGCAACGCAATGCGAAATTGCTTCAAAGTAGGCTGTGGATTATATCCGCCTCTATTTCGAATTACAGAAAATGCATTTTCTAGAGGATCTTGATTAAGCCTTGATGTCAATAAATACTTTTTACCCTCATTCTGCAATTCCTCCCACAGTTGAAGTGTAGCTTTTATCGTCCACTTAAAACCTTCAATACAATAAATATTTTTACCAAGTTTTCCGTTTTCATAGAAGCCAATGTTGTTGAAATAATCTTCAGCATCCCTAAGTGTTCTTTCAGAAATTGGTTGATAAGTGGATAATGCGCATCGATATGGATTTGAATCCCGTACTGTTCTGCTGTTTAACCAATCAAAGATGTTGATATGTTTGAGAAATATCGCGTTCTTCAATTGTTTAGTTGCTGCTGCTGTTAGTATTGCAGCCGAAGCAGAGTTGCTGAACACTTGCGCTGCAAACTTCACTCTCATTTTTGAAACGTTGTGGGTGTGACATGTTTTTAGTAATTTTTAGCAAGCAACGCGTTATATTGCTACTTCTATCTATTTCATAAGTTTTTGTAAAGTCAGTCCAAGAAACCTGGTTGTTACCTACGCGAACTTCCAGTTTGTCGTTCATAAAATTATTACGTAGACTTTTTAACAAATGAGGAGGGTCGAAGCAAACGTATACTTTTTGGTCATTAACAATAATTGACGGATTATTTACACTGCCACCCAATTTTCCGATAGCGACTCTATTATCTGAACCTTGATCGCAAACAAGCACTCTTGGTTTCAAGCCAATTTTAAACAGTTTATTTAAAACAAGTACCATTAATTTTTGCAGAACTTCACCTTTCACGGGTCCTGCAGAAGCAAAATAACAAATTGGCATTTTCCATTTATACAAAAGTCCTCTTAAATAGAACACAGTTGCATGGGTTCCAAGTTGTTCTTTCTGTCCAAAAGGTCCAAAATCTTCAAACCCTTCAATTTTATCATGGAATTTGTTATAGTCCAATCCTTTTTAACCACCATTTCATCGTACATCACTACACATTGTTTCTCTTCTTCATGTATGCCTTTCACCTTTAAAGATAATCTTTTTATCAAGCATGTATTAACCCCAGTTTCTAAATTGTAAATCTTTAGCCAGGAGTGTAGTGTAGAAATACCAGGTAATACAAATTTTAAATTCTTCAACATAAATTTATAATTGCTTGGTGATTTGTAATACAGTGATAGAGCCAACTGCTTTTCAGAGATTGTCCACTTTGTTCTTTTTTTTGTGAAGGCACTGCATGTAAACTAATGTCTTTACAGCCGGTGCCTTATCCCTTATTAACAAGTTATTTAAAGTTGATTTTGCGGAAAAAGACAAATTTTTTTCGCCGGTGTCTATAATTTTCAGAATTTTTCATATTTAATATTCTTTTTTACGCCGATGGGGGGAGAAGTTAGTTTCTCCTAAAACAAAAGAGGGGCAGAAGTGAAGTATTATTCCCTAGGGAGATAATGTGACATATTTTCTCCCTAGGGAGTTTGTATTATTGTTTAACAATAAAAGTAGTAGTAGTATGAATGCAAATTTAAGAACTTATTTATTTACATTTACAGTAAATGAAACATTAGCACAATTACTAAAATTAATATTAGCTGGAAAATCGCACAATACAGATTTCTAGATTTCGCTGGTAGCAAGTTAAGAATCACTGCAGAAGCAGTATCAACAATTTCTCGAGGTTCTCCCTCGACTTTCTTGTTCCATCACCGTTAACAATTTTCAAAGCTGTATTCACAAATGTCAGTTTGTTTATAAGCAATTTCTTTCTGTCACCATGGTTGTCAAGATACGAATTCCACAAACTACTAATTATTACAGATCGCTTTGACGAAATTTTTATTCTTCTTTAATTTTCGTGTTTTCATCGGCGTAAAAAATAGTATATACACCTCGGGACCGAATGCTATTTTTCCCGCGGTGCTTTGTAGCTCTCGGGCTTCGCCCTCGAGCTACAAAGCGCACCTTAGGAAAAATCTAGCATTTCTGCCCCTTGGCCTATAATGTACTATTTAATGTTGCAATCTTCACTTTTAATTTTTGATTTCGAGGGGTTATGATCTCTGCCGAAGACGAAGGCACGGTTAAAAGGCCCTGGTCCATTTCCCACTGTACTGGCATCGAATTAAGAATGTAGTTGCTGTGTTGTGTCTGATCGTATTTAATAAAATTTAATATTTCTTGATCTGACGGGTCACTCCTTGCATCAGTTGTCCTAGTATTATTTCTGTATGTCGGCATATTAAGATATCTTTTCACGGGTAATTTCGTTGGAGACAGTACCGCTGGTACTTCGGAAACCGGCGAAACTCCGCTTTGTATTTCTATTATAAAATAAACAATGAATTTAAAATTTGAATGAAATTGAATGAAATATTATAAATGAAATATGTATCTTTCATTTAACCAATCTATGGTTTCATCCAACAAGCCATAGTAAATTTAAGTAAATTAATGGACTTAATTTTGATGCTTCCATCAAATACAAATTCAACGATATCGTGAAGCATTGACAAAATTTAACCTTATAAGATCGCTATGTTTCGCCTTTCCGTGGATAGACGGTATATACAGTTATGTATGTTATAACGAAGTCAGGGGCGTCTCATTATACAGTTGTCAAATTAGTTCAATTTTAATTAATTAAAAATTTTTATTAAAATAGTGGAAACGCTTAAAATTAAATTAGTTTCGATATTGCTCTTATTTTTTTTATCGCTGAAATGTCTGGGCATTTGCACACTTTTGAAATAAATTTCTCGTCACATTGACAACTAATTTTTACAATAAAACAACGAAGTGTCAACTATGAGTCCATGACATGATTACGTATTTACAAGAGGAAAAAATTGGTGTTTCCATTTTTTGTTGATTGTGGTAATACCTAAATACCTCAATCAGCGTTTTAGAGGAACAATAATTGTATGCAAACTATGGCATCCTTGCTGCAAAACCAACATTTTCTTGAAATTGAATACCAAAAATAAACAACTAAAAGCCTAGGCCTAGCCTAGGGATTGTCCCGTCAATATTAAGCTTTAGAATCTGACAATATGAAAATTGTAACAGAAAGAAAGAAATCTTGACGAAAAACCTGTAATTTACTTACCTTAATAAATTACAAATCAGTTGCAACTAAATACTTGTTCATTTTCACATTTTGTTGGGCCAAAATTTTTAACTACCTAAACTGTCACACAGTTTGACATATGTACAGGTAAATGTCATTCAAAGCTCATTACAGCTGACTGCAGACGGAATAGCTTTTTTTCTAGGCTTGCTGCAATTGACTTTTTTAAAAATCACTTTGTACATATGTTATTCTAATTCTCGTTGTTTTATTTTTAATAAAATTAAATCTACAGTTATTATTATTTAGTTTTTTGCATGAGTAAGAGTAAGAGAAAAATTCAACACTATATATTGGGCCCCCAAATTCAAATTTAATGTAAAATAACAAACAATTTACAGTTTTGTTTTGTAAATACATATAATAAGCATTAGTCAGAATTAAAATAGTTATTATAATATAGAATGTAGCTGCGTGTAGTTTGAGCGCGTTTGATAAATACCATGGCTATCTGTAACCTGGGAGAATTTTTTTATGATACTATATTTTAAATATAATGCCTTAATTACATAGGTCTTTAAAACCTTATAATTGTAGGTATTTATTATGAAATCAGTCATTTTATAAAGTGACGGAAATGCTTCTGCCAGAATGTAAAAGAATTAGTAAAATATTAGATTAGACAATGTGGCCATGTGTTGTGCGTCATTTCATAAAACGACTAAAAATTCGCAGCCGGATTTCAAATAATGGTAACTCAACGAAGATTTTATGAAGTGGCAGCGTTTCATATAACGCCTAGTCGTTTTATTAAATGAGGGAATTTGCAATCTGGCTGCGACTTGTACAATAAAACCACGGTAAATCAAAACACAGGTTTTGCCGCAATTAACTAAATCTAGCCTAGCACCTAACATAATTTTAGTGCTCTGCAATTTTCGGAAAGATAGGTTTTACGCCAGGGTAAATTTAACTCATGTTCTAAGCACCAGGGATTCGACTTAAGCGCCTCAAGCGGCCAGAACTTCGTCCTCATACGTTTTCACCCGTACAGTGGGTTATCTTCCTAATACTAACCTAACCTAACCTAATACTTCAATCAACGGTCATATGCAGGCACTTTCCGATTGGTCATCAAAAAAAAATGCACAAGGAAACACCTAGGAAAAATTGAAATATAGTATATAAGTATATTTAATATTGTTGTCGTATGTGTGAGATTTACTTCATGTTTCAAAACGATAAAGTATTCAGTGGCGTAGCTACGTCCCTGCAAGCCCGGGGGCCCGCGGCTCCGAGGGGCCCGACGATCCCGTAAAAAAGATCTGAACAAGGAACGCATTTCACATTATTAGGAGGCCCGACCTCGTGAAAAACTAACAAAAAATTCCAAAAACGAACAAAAAATGCTCCCAGTTTTATAATTATAGTTACAAGGGGCCCAATCAGACATCCTGCGAAGGGGTTACGCCTCTGAATGTATTAGTACAATGGTATACTTACATAATCATGTTTTACGACCAGTATGGTAAGAAGTTGACTGCTTTGCGGATATTTGGGCCTCGTCTTGAATGTTCCGTCTATATGTACTTCCTTCGCATCGGACAACAGCTGTACCAAATCTTCTGCCAGAAACAACACAGACTTATTGTTTTCGGCACCTATAGATCCACGGCAGAAAGGCTTGTTACAGACTGTTCCAAATCTTGAATTAATTCGAGCTACGTTTCCCAACTCTTCCAACGAAGTTGGAATTCCTGGTTGCGCCTTCCTTCTTTCTCGCCTCATAGTTTGCGATAATTTCGGGAAAGCAAGTTTTGAAGAAGCTTCAGTTTCCGCACTAAAATTATAAAAAACGTAACATATTAGCATCATAATTTCTAATAATGTAATAATACTTACGCAGCTCCCTTTTCAATAAAAATCGATTTGATTTGTTCGCTCGTAGCAACGGCTTGCAGCACCATCGAATGCTTAAGCAATAAGGCATCCTTTTTTGCAACGTCTGGGAGATGGCTGTGTTCATCATCGCCGGCAACCGTTACAAAAATTTCCTCGTTGCATTTAGCTTTAGCCATGCAGTTATTTTCCACGCAAATTAAGTAGATGGTTCCATTTTTTCCGTACGCTTTACGACGAAAAAAGTAGCCTTGGCTAGCGACACAGGTGTAATAGGTAGAGCCGCTTCTGCTGCCGGGAATCTTTTGCACTTCCATTTTAGATTTAACTTTTATAACACTGTACACAATAACTATCCACAATAAAATTGCTACCAGAAGTGTTGTGCCAAATCACTGAACCCTCTAATTATATACCCGACACCTACCCCCCCCCCCACGCAATTTTCAATAATATTAAAAGTATTTGAAGATGCCGAGAATCTGCTAATCACTTTCTAAGGGATTTTTGTTGCCATGACGCATTATCCACTCATTACAGTCTGATGGTGCCCCCAAATTACCTAACTACTGTCTACCATTTCCCCAAGTACATGCACAACATAATAACGTAAATTTACAATAATTTACAATAATAATTACAAACACAAATTTGCTTGTTGATCAAAATGAACAGCAAAATTAATATTTCCTTCGGAGTATCTTTTTCCGGTGACATTTTCTCGCGACGACTTAATTTTTTTCCACTCACCATATAAATATAATATAGGACATACATAATTGGTTGTGCAGAGGAACCATTGATATTTTTGGCATTCACTTAAACATTCGCAAAAAAATCGTTAATCCGACCTTTAAAAATTAATTACAGCTGTAAAAAATAACCATAATTCTAATTGATGGTAAACTGGAATCATTCCTAAATGTTTTATAAAAGCCGGCATTGATAAGTGCAGCGATTGCATGAAAAAGTCAGAGAAAAATTCCAGATCAATCAGCTACAGAAAAAACCATTTCAAAAATCCACGGAAATAAAAAAAAGTTTTAAAATTGGCTTATCTTTACTTTTCTTTTAATATTGATAGGGAAGTATACGCCTGTTTCTAAAATTTAACAAAAAATATTGAGCAACGATGCATTAAAGTAGAAATTGTCAAAATTTTCTAAGGTGTATTCAAAAACGAGCTTTCATAAGGAGTAGTGAATAATTTAGGGATTTTATTCGTAAACGTAAACAGAAATATTTTGTTGAAATTTTTACAAATTTTGGATCAGTTACAATCTTATTGCCTTGTACAATAAAAATCAAATGCTCAGGGGCTATTTGAGTAGAATGTAGGAAGAGAAAGCTATGGAAAAAAGCCACACAAGAAAAACCAGGAAGAAGATACTAGGGAAGAAAAAGCCTAAAAAGTAAAGTCAAACTATAATAAAGGTACAACTTAATAGTATAAATTAATAATATTATACTTAATAATTTATTTCCACTTTAATAAATGTCCAAAACAACAAAACCTTAAAATTAATTCTAAAACTTGAAAGCGAAATGCGATATTTTTGCAGGTTTTTCAACTTTTTAGTACCTACATTGTAGCGATTGATGGGTGTAGTTTCGGCCTGATTTTATTGGCGTGAGGGCGAAATTCGAAGTTTCTACCTGTTTTAAATTTTTTTACGTATCTACCATTTTTCAATTTGTTTGTACATTTTAGGGGTTGAAACTCGCATGGGGATAGTTAAATAAGCAAAACTACTTTCTTTTTGCCGATGTGATCAAGCTAGTTGGCGTTCTGAACGGCGATGTAGTAAAGCGTCGTTAGTTATTATTATTACGTTCGGCTCGTTCCGGAAATTCTTAAGTTTGCCGTTGTGAACAAAAATGAAATTGGCCGTTGTGAACACAGAGTTTGCCGATATGAACAAGGCAAATTTTTGCCGATATGAACAACATTTGCTTTTGGCCGATATGATCATTGGCCGATGTGAACTAGACCCGTTTGGACAATTTAGCATCCTCTTGCCGTTTCGATTTTTCTCTGCAGCAGATGCAACTCTTATCACCAGAAAGTCAAAAATTACTTGTTTAATTACATGTTTCTTATGATTTTCACATCCTACATATCCTGCTGACTTTCCTGATGTGGCGACTGCTTATAGGTACGTACAATTTCTAACAGTGCATTTCATTTCAATCTTTTTTATAAATATCTTGTATAATAATTACAATACTTTTTTAATATTGTTAAAAGCATCGTAGATGGAATTTTTAAAGAATTTCTCGACTTTGCTTGAATGAAGTCGGCATAATTCTCATATCCAGTACCCAAATCTGATCTACTTGACAAGATTCGGGATGAGAACTATCCATTGACATAATAATACTTCGTATGGACAGAGCGCGACTTCGCCTTTAGGTGTAAAGCATTGATGCCAACATCAGAGAGCGCGAGGTAGATCCTAAAACACGTCGCGAGTAAGAGTAAGGCATAGATTCATCACGTGGCCGCTGGCAAAAGCGGAAAAGTTCTTGACGCCTCTGCACTTGTCAACTTAATAATTTATTTATTTGAAACTTGTAAATACAAATATGACCGTATTTATTATATATAAATGCAACAGTAAGTTTTGGCGAATACTTTAGAAATAAATTTACGGCATATAAACAATTTTATGATTAGAATACAGATTCTTAAAAATATTGAAAAACGAAACTAAATCATTTAATTCTAGAAATATTTTTTGTACACTAATACTATATTTTAATTATATCTACGTACAGACACGTAAGTCTCAATGTAACTACTGATTCTTAAAATGTATAAGTTTAGAGTAAACATGCCTAATTCTATCCTTAATTTCATTAACAGATTTATTTCTATGGTGCATTCTAATGGTAAAGTAATTCTTAAAAACCAAGTAAACAATTTGTACCAAATGGTTATTAAGTGGATCTTGGTCTAAAATGTGCTCATACAAGTCTTTAAAAATATTATGAAGATTAATAAATCTGGTTCCTGAAATAATTAATTTTTGTACCAAATTTTTTTCGTGAAAGTTTTTCACATTCCTAAATAATTTTTCTGCTATTTTGCAGATATTAATAACATCTAAAGAAGGTTTCACAAGTCCACCTTTATTTTTTCTATTTAATAGTGCCGAAACTGTATGTTGATCAGTAAGTGCAGATGTACAAATGTTACAGTTTAAAATTCTTATTAGCTTTCGAGACACATACCCTGCAATATATTGTGTGACATCGTCAATGTATGCCAATGCATGACTATCTGGTATGGTAAACAACTCTTCAGAATATTTTGTACTTTCCGGGGTATTTTCCTGACAAAGTAAATCTAAATCATTATTTGCGGATTTTGCAGTGCTGGCTATTTTGAGGATGCTTGTTTCATCCTGTGCTAAGCAATTAGCAGCTTCTGAACTGCTTAATTCATTGTGGACCAATAATCTTTTGTATGCTGCTTCAAATTGCATTGCGCTTGGATTATTGTTGAATCCACCCCGCGATCTTATATTAGAAAATAGCATTTCCAGATGATCCTGGCTTAACTTGTAGGTGAGTAAATATTTTAAGCAATTGTTGTTTATAATATATTCTTCAATAATACCTTCAATGCTACTCATATTTATTAATATACCGATGAATCCAGTTCTTCTTTTTGATAAAAGAATATTCGTCCCAGTATTATTTGCGAGACCATGAATATATTCTTTCGCTGTAGCAAAAAATTTTTTAATGAAAGGAAAATTGTAGATCGATAAGGATTTCTTGTAAGGACTTTTACTTAAGAAGTTTCTGGTGTTCATCACATCAAAAATGTTATTTATCATTCTACAAAACGTAGCGGTGCACTCTGCACCTTGAAACTGCGCTAATTTTAAATCAAAGCAGCAGAAATTCAGAGCATCTGCTACACTATCACTGAAAGTTTGCACAGCTAGTTTCACTTTCATTTTTTCTTTGGTGTAATTTAAATGACGATATCGTAATTTTGTGGCCGCGTGCAACTGGTGTTTTTCTTGTAATTCTACTAGCAATTTAAAATAATTCCAAGATATACAGTTGCCGTTCCTATCAAACAACTTGCCCCAATCACCAAGAGTATTCCGAATTAACTTGATCATATGGCAAGCATCCAATATAATGTAAACAGGTTCTCGTGTTACAGGGTGAGCAAAATTTGTTTTCAAGTCTCCATTTCCATAGGTTAATTTGGCACCCAATATATTTGCCATGCATATATTTTCTGCGGCTCCATCGAAAGTTACAGAAATAATTTTAACACCCGTTGTATGCAACATGGTTAAACACCCATTTATCAAATTTGCTTTTTCCTGAGCAGTTAGTCTATTAATTAAAAAATAGGCAACTGGAACTTTCCAACGGCAATTGACAGCCACTAAAAGGAATACTAGAGCCTGCCTTGCTTCCGGTAAAGCATCGCTTTCCATACCTAAACCATAATTAATGTATCCTACTTGCCTTTCGCCATTCCACTGGATGTGACGCCTAATTGCCATCTCGTCTATCATAAGGCTACAAACAAGTGCTTTACCTTGATTTTTGAGTTCTTTGGTTTTAATTGCAATTGCCCGTAAAGACTCGTTTGTATATCCAGGTGTTCCATCAACTGATCGATACCATTTTGACAATGTTTTAGGATGAGGTAAACATTTCCCGAATGTTTTCCTGACATAGTTGTAAGCTGAACTCGAATAGAAATTTAGTGTTAAAGCAAACGACCTAAGTTCTTCTGGATACTTGTTATTTGAATTTAGCTTCATTTGCTTCAAAAGTATTTGGCGTTGCGACTGTGGGATGCACTCCTAAATAATACGTACAAATTAATTATGACGCTGAATTTCCAAAGACAAAATTTTTTTTATCTCTTACCTGCAAAACCGAGTAGCAGCTATCTGATACACGGTTTGAATTTTTGAGATGGCAAATTAGTTGCTCCAAGGACTGAATTTTATTTCTAAGCCTGTAGTTTCTATTTTGTAGATATTTTATTGTGCTTCTTTGGCTTTTTATTGTTTTAGAAGCAATATCCCATATTTTTTTAGTTTTTCGTGGTGTTAGGTTAGTTATGTCACAGTCTCCGAAGTATACTGGTACACTTCTTTTCCTTATAAAGAAGTCATTGTTTAATAGTGTTTACTTGTACATTTTAAATTATTCATTATAATACCTGCTTTTGTTGGAAATATTAGTTACCGCCAAATTACGTTCTTCAAGTGTACTGCCCTCATGATGTTTTCTACAGCAGAAATAATATTATAATTAGAAGTTTGTTTGCTAACAAGCGTTCTTGGTACTGGCATTTTGTGTTTAATAGTAACGTTTACCTTGAATCTATGTTGTCAAATAACGGGGTTGATGTTGAAGAAGTCGATGGTTCCAATTCTACTTCAGTAACCGTTTCAAACTGTAAACGTCGCTTAATTTCCCCGCGAGGTTGAATTGGTTTTTTCTTTAAATGCGCAGGAAAATCAAAAACGGAAGGTACAGTTCCTACTTTTAAACTTAGTCTACCAAAGTTTCTTATATAATCTGTAGTTAGAAAATGTTTACTACAAATTCTAGAAGTTTTGGTTGGGATAAAATTTTTTCTCTTGGTAGCTACGACCCATTGTTTTCTTAAGTTTTTATTTAAAGGGAAACTGTAATAAACGTGATTTTTTGTAATAGAAACCATAAAAATGTGACAGTATTTACCAGTGAAAAGAAATCTCACCACCTTTTTTAAATCGTTCTGTGCACCCAGGCGCAGAACAAGAAACAACCATATTTTTAGTTGTAACTAACAAATTTCAACAAATTTAAATACACAAATTAACTGCACAACTTCAACTTGATGACAAATAAACTTTTTCTGATAACAAATTAATAATGAAATGTATGTTATCGTCTGCGCATCGTGTGCACTTATTCATAATCGCTTAAACGAGATCCTGTAACCTCCCGTATTGCCAGTTGTCACGTGGCCAAGTCGCTTTATCTCGCTTCTATGTTGGCATCGATATGCCTCGCTCTATGCTCTGTCCATACGAAGTATTATTATGTCAATGGAACACACAATATACGATGCATTACATACCATAAAAGTGTAACATTCCCAATTAAAACAATAGGTTGCTGTGGAATCTTTTAATGTGCTGTATACAGTGGTGATAAAGTTCCACAAAAAATTTTGTAAATAATTCTTTGGGGGGGGGGGAACTCCAAAGCACATTTGGAATAAAGTTTTTTGAAAAATAAAAATGACGTCCTTATTAAGTAAGCTTGATACACCAGTTAAATGAAGATGATCCAGACCGTCAATTATAGATATTGCGAAGAATTAATGTGGTGATAATTTTTAAATAATATTATTTATCTGATGAGGACACTTTCTGTCTGAATTATTCAGTAAATCGTCACAACTGCAGATACTGGTCACATGAAAATCCGCACTCGTATCAAGAATCACACAGCCAGTATCGAGGATAAGTGACTGTGTGGATGAAAATAACAAAAGCTGTCTTCTAGGAACTTACTTTTTTGAAGAAAATTTTAATGCAGTTCGATATTCAGATATTCTGCGTTTTCAGTTAGATCCAGATGTAGCAATTCTTTTCCGAAAAAAATGAACATCCTAACATGCTTCACTCAAGCAATTGGATTCAACAAGATGGAGACATCCGGCTGGATCCATGATCGTTGACCAATGTTTAACTTACAACTTCAGTTAAATGTTGTAAATCTCCTATATTATACTTTAACATTTCTATGCGGCGAGCATCGTTTCCATAGCCTGCGCAGTACCCTGACTTAATACCACTAGATTTATTTCCATGCGAGCACGTAAAATCATGAGTTTAAATGAGTAGACCAAACAATTTAAGCGATTTAAAGCGTTGGATTCGTTAAGAAATGGAGTATCAGCCCGGAAATTATTAAACGAGCGGTGCAAAGTATTTACACACGTGCTGGTTAATGGCAACTGATTAACGGTGGACAATTTGTCCATTTTTCTTAGGTAGTTTTTTAATAATATTCGTATTGTCATTAAAAATAAATTCTGAACTTATTCAAATTTATGCGCATTTTTCTCAAAAAATTGTTATATGGGGCACTAGTTTTTTTATATCACCATTTCACTAGTGGGACAGTCTATGAAAATAAGGGGTAAATTAGGTTGCATTTTAGGAAAATACTAATGACGTAATAGTGCAGAAAAAAAAGCCGCTAGAAAGAAGTTTACGGTTTACTCATGCGGATGTAGTTTGCAGCACGAACTGCAGGCGAGCGTTGTAATCATCCAAGTGAGTTATTGCGACTACCGCAAGCTAAATACTATACTTTATCCACGACTAATGAATTGGATTTTCGCTATTTAAATTTTATAATTTTCGTAAAAATTGTTAAATTAGTATTGTAACATTTCAAAATTTATCACAGATATAATTTTGGCAATTGTGTTTATTTTCATTATCACTCGATTAATTTTCCAATGTTTTAATTGCACGTTTGTAATTGATTATCAAGGTGTATGGTAATGAAAATTATATTTTGCGATTGGTCACACACTGTTGATTAGTGAGTTTTAACTCACGCTAAATAGTTATAGGTACCATTACTTGAACAAAAGTAATTGAATAATGTATGTATAACGTAATAGGAGTGGATAAAAAAATTAAATGGCCAGTTTCAGGGTTTTCCCATTAAATAACAGCAAGATGGATTTTGTGCGGGACTTTATTACCACCCTATAGTCTTGCGACACAATTTTTTTCAGAAGTTTAATTAGATGTTTGCGTTTCCGTATCTACAACTCTTGAAATGGAAGCCACGAGAACATTGAATTATATCCACAGCAAACTATTTCAAATTTATAACTACAAAGTTACTTATGGAATTGAATGTGTGTAGCATACTCTAAGTCTAAATAGTGAAGAGATTACGAAGTAGAATGAGGATGTTTAACTTCTTCTTCTTGCGGTGCCTATCCGGCACGGATGTTGACGACCAACATGGCTGTTCTAACTTTATTGGTTGCAGCTCGAAAAAGTCCCGTAGTTGTTAAGGAAAACCATTGTCTTAGATTCTGGAGCCAAGGATTTCGTCTTCTCTTTCTTCGTTTCTTGTGACCTAGATATTCGAGCTTGCGTTGTTTTACTCTGAGAAGGATTTCGCATTCTTTATTTAGTTTTCGTAAAACTTCGGTGTTGGGAACACGGTCTACCCAGGATATTCGCAGTATCCTCTGTAGCACCACATTTCGAAGGCCTCAAGCATTTTTATTGTTGCTTCAGTGAGTGTCCAGGATTCAACTGCATAAAGGAGGACTGAAACCACATAGCATCGTAGTAGTCGTATTTTGGTTTCTAATGGTAAATCACGGCTCCTAAGGACATTTGCCATTTTACTGAAAAATTTTCTGGCTATCTCAATGCGTTGCTTTACCTCTTTTGAATAGTCCCATTGCTCGTTAATGTTGGTACCCAGGTAAGTATATTTGGCCATTCTTGTTACTGGTTGTTGGTTTATCATCAGTTGTCCATGGGGACTTTGGTCTTTATTTATCATCATGTACTTCGTTTTTGTAATATTGAATTCAAGGTCGGACTGTTGACTTGTTTCAGCTACACGTTGGCCTAAAATTTGTAGGCCATCTAGAATCTAGATTGTCCGTTAAGATAACTGTGTCATCTGCGTATCGGATGCTGTTCAGATGTACACCGTTGCCACTTCTTCTGTTAGCTCGTTTCCAATCTTGGTATTAGCTGATTGAGTATAGTACAGGTTATTTATGATTCTGGGGTTTTCATGATCCAGACCGATTGTCTTTAGTATTGACATTAACTTATCATGCTTTACTCTGTCAAACGCTTTACTATAGTCTATAAAGCATACGTGTACTGTACAGTTGACATCTCTGCACCTCTGGAGTAGAACCTGAATTGCGAATAGGGCTTCTCTAGTACCCAATGCATCACGGCATTCAATTTGTGTATTACTTTTAGAAATGTTTTTAAAATGTGACTCATAAGACTTATTATTCTGTGGTCTTCACATTTCTTCGCGTTCGGTTTTTTGGGGAGTGATATGAAGGTCGATCATAGCAAGCTTCTTGGAATTATGCCGTTGTTATAAATTTTATTGAATGCTGAAGTAAGCCATTTTATGCCTTCATCGTTCATTAACTTCAAAAACTGACCATATAAGTTGTCTGGCCCTGTTGCTTTGCCATCTTTAATTCTTCTTATAACGTGTTTTACTTCTTTGTTTGTTATAGATGGCCCAGTTTTGCATTCTATTGTTGATGTTGCATTGTTTCTACTGCCTGTAAAAGTATTTTTGACGTATTCCATTAGGTAACTTTCACTTCCTGTTTAGCGACAATAACGTTCCCGTTGTCGTCTGTTAAGCATACTGGTTTCTTGGGTCTGTAAAGTCTTCCCGCTTGTTTGATTTTCTTATGGAGGAGTCATGCTTATTCTCTAAGGTCTTTATTTCTCGGCATTGTTATTCAAACCATTGTTTTTTTGTTTTGTTTACTTAATTGTTTCAATTCTGTTAATATATTGTTTTCGAACTTTGACTACTAGTAGCGTAATTTGAGTACTATTTTGTAAAGAATAGCAATGAAAGGATCTACAAAATAAACTACTCAAAAACGAATAGGGATATTGCAGTGTAAGACACTTAAAGGCAACACCAATTGCATTTATAATAAAAATCTACCAAAACAACAAAATGTAACGTCTTTTTAGTAATGAACATGAAAATTACAACAAAGGTACGTTTAAAGCAGAAATTTAACAATACTTGAATGAAAATCGTTATTGTCTCCTTTCACTTAACTTAAATTTATTAAAGTCTAATACCGCGTGGCACCCCCTCTGGCAGTAATAACTGCTCTGCACCTTGCTGGCATACTCTAAATGCAATTAGCAATACGTTATTGTGGAATTGGATGCCACAGCACCGACAATACATCCTCCAGCTGTTCCACAGTAGTTGGCTTTGGATTATGATGCAAAAAGTCCCATGCATGTTCGATGCGGTTGAGGTCTCGAGATAACGGAGGAAGAGCAAAATGGTTTATTTCCTCATCTCAAAGCATCTCTAAAACAACCCATGCGCGATGCGACTTTGCGTTGTCGTCAAGAAAAACAAAATACTCCCGTCCAACAGCGGTACTGTGGCACAAGTACATATTGATAATTGCATTGAAAGTATGCCAGAAAGATGCGAAAAGATCCACTTACAGGTCTTTTTGCAGTCTTACCTGTTTCTCTAAGGCGCGAAAGGGCTCGTGAAATTTCGTTGTTCTATTGTTAAATGGTTTCTCTGCATTGTTGTTTATTATTAAAAACACAGATGTAACACACGAATAAAAAACCAATGCACAAAGAAGATCTTAAGAAGACAGGAAAGATTATTCAATCAAACACACAAACTGGACTTGACATTAATAGATACGGTTAAACAATTGCAACTGACAATTGCAACTGGATTCGATTTTTTTAACGTCAAACATTGCCGCTTGCTCTGATTATCAATAATAGACGACCATCAGCCGCCAAATACAAACAGATATGCTTTATATTACAATAACCTTATTCATATTTGAGTAGTTTCATCATCAATCAGTCTATATATTTGTCCACTGCTAGACGTAGGCCTCCCATATTGTAGTCCAATTATCGCGATCTTTGGCCGCCTGCATCCAGAATGCGCCTTATATCGTCGGTCCATCGTGAGGGAGGGCGACCTCTGCTTCGGTAGGCGTCTGCTCTTGGTCGCCATTCCTATAGTTTCTGCTCTTGGTCGCCATTCCTATAGTTTCTGCTCTTGGTCGCCATTCCTATAGTTTCTTGGTCCATCTATGGTCTATTAGTCACGCAACGTGGTTCGCCCAGTTCCACTTAAGTTTGGTGATTTTGTTGATGGCATCTTCCACTCATGTTCTGCGTCGTATTTCGGTATTCGGTAAATTATCTCTTAAAGATATACCCAGCATTGACCGCTCCATGCGTCTTTGGGCGACCTGTATTTTGGAAACGGTCTTCTTTGTCAATGTCAATGTTTCTGCTCCAAGGGTCAAGACCGGAAGGATGCACAAATTAAAAACCTTCCTTTTCAGACACACAGGAATATTTGACCTAATTATGTAGCCCAATTTACCAAAAGCTGCCCGTGTTAGTCCTATTCTTCTGATTATTTCGTGGGTTTGGTTATCTCTACTAATATTAACCTCGTGACCTAGGTATCTACACCTGCTCTAATAGGTTGCCTTCTGCCGATATACCTGAGCTGGCTACTAGGTTTGTCATAAATTGGGATTTTGAAATAATTCTACCAGACAAGTCATCAATCATCAAACGTTAATTTTTCACAATCGCAATTGAGTAGTTTACTATTGACATAACTACACGATTTCGATTATTTTCAGACCTGTTAGTTCATTTCCACCTGGTCATGACCATTGCAGTAGAGGGCCTGGGTATTGGTGTTATAATGCAACTACAGCTTTGGAATGTAATGTAAGTTGTATTGCTTTAAATCAATGTAAGGCTTGGATAAGCTCAACATATAATTCGGTCTTATCAGACGCAATGATATTTAAGTACATTATTAACAATTATAATATTAGATAAGTTATACACTTCCACTTTCAAGTTTTTTATTAGTGGGTCCCCCATACATAAATACAACAGCTTCCCCGTTCCCATGTTTATCCATCCTTTCTAAGAGCCTAAATTTAATATTTTTCTGTAATTTATGTTTTATTAAATCCGTTACTGAAATCATAGTCGCCACTATATAAAGTAGCGTATACTACCTTATCACAGAAACGGTATAATATGATGTTTCTTAAAAAACTAGAGTAAATCGAGTGAAATATTAGCATACATATATCTTATCTTTCACATTCTTTAAAGCTATTCGCATTTTAATTTATAGTAAATTAAAATTCAGCTTAACTAATACTCTTGGCAATTTCATTATAATTTTTTTGTAGATGGAACCGATCTAATGAAGTGTGAAAATGTGACTCACTGACTGATTGTTCACTATCATTTAAAGTAAATTATAATGACGTATTTACAAAAACTTTCAGATGTAGAAGATTACCTCCTATAACCCAAGTTAATATTAGGGACAGAAACTAAACATATATTTTAAACTTAAAGATTTATTTTAAATGTAGGGTTACTAAGAGTGCTGCAATACAAAACTAATAAAATATATAATAATATATGTAATAATGTGGATTGGATGATATACAGTAGAACTCTCATATAGTGATGTTGCAAAGTATCCAAAAAATTGATATATGGAAACTTCACAATAAATTCATACAAAGTGATTTTTTAAAAAGTCAATTGCAGCAAGCCTAGAAAAAAAGCTATTCCGTCTGCAGTCAGCTGTAATGAGCTTTGAATGACATTTACCTGTATGTCAAACTGTGTGACAGTTCAGGTAGTTAAAAATTTTGGCCCAACAAAATGTGAAAATGAATAAGTATTTAGTTGCAACGGATTTGTAATTTATTAAGGTAAGTAAATTACAGGTTTTTAGTCAAGATTTTTTTCACAGCAAGTGTTCGAAATGTCCACCCCCTTGCTCTATACACAATCTTGCTCGTTTTTGTAAACTTCGAGACACATTTTCGAGCATGTGCTGTGAGTTATTTATTTCGTTGCATTTATGAATTATTCTTGCTGTAAGCTCATCTAAATTTTGTATTGGTGTTTGATAAATTGAATTTTTCACATAGGGCCAGACAAAAAAATCCAACGTTGTTAAATCACAGGACCTGGGTGGATAAGCAACTGGAGTGTTCCGACTGATTACTCTATTGCCGAAGAATTCCTGAATAAAATTCAAGTTCTCCAGAGTACAATGAACAGGCGAGCCATCCTGCTGGAAGTACCCTTCCCGCAGCTCTTGGTCATCTAACTGATTAATAAAAGGTTCCAAAATCTCTTCGCGATACCTTAATGCATTGATTGTCCCTTGAAAGAAAATTGGTCCTACAAGTCGTCGTCGGCTAAGACCAATCCACACGCCAAGCTTTTGCGGATGAAGTGGTGTTTCTCTAAACGCATATGGACTCTCCGCAAACCAAATTCTCATATTTTGGGAACTCACATATCCAGATAAATGAAACCATGCTTCGTCCGAAAAAAAAACACGTTGTGCAAGTCGTTGTCTTCAGGAAATGCGTTTAAAAATCATTGACAATATCGTTCTCTTAGAGGCATGTCTGCTGGTAGAATCTGATGAACTGAAGTTACTTTATATGGGAATAACTTTAAATCTGCTTTAAGAATATTCCTCGTGGTTGTGTAAGACAAATCAATGCGCTGTGAAAGACGTCGAAGTGAAGTTGAGGGAGCTTCAGCAATTATTTGTCTAACATTTTCCAGGACGTCTGGTGTGCGTTCTGTAGGTCTACCGCTACCATTTCTGCGTGTAACACCACCTGCTTCATCGAATAATTCCACAGTGTGCCTTAGAGCATCGTAAAATCGAATGTATTCAACAATTCCAAAATGATCTGTAAAATCGTTGAAGCATTCCTGGATCGAATACCGCCACTTACCATTTATGATGATTCCAGTTCGGTAATAAGCTTGTACCATAAATATCTTATGCTGCACTGTGAAATTCATTTTTGAATAAATAATGAAGCTTCTTTATTTAATTATTGGCAGCTGTGCTGTTACAATTTTCATATTGTCAGATTCTAAAGCTTAATATAGACGGGACAATCCCTAGGCTACTGCAACTGACTTTTTAAAAAATCACTTTGTATTTACATTCGAAATGAGTATCTTATATTTGAGATTCGACAATATGTTAAGCGATATTTTGAAACTAAATAAAATGTATTAAACTGCATGCCCCCTTTAAAACGGTTTCATCCAAGTCTTCATATCTCGCAACCTAATTCGTTTCCGGCCTGAATCATTCATCGTTCTTTTTTAATACATTTCGGGTTTTTTTACGACTGCCGATACATTATTGGCGGTAATATCAAATTTTGCGGTGAAATCTTTTTGTTTAATACCTTCATCCACATCTTCCAACACCTTCAACTTGTGTTAAATACTCGAACAATTTTAGTTTAGCCATTTTTTAAAACTGGTTATTTTAACAACAAGATAGCAACTAACAAATGCATGTACAATGGTAGGTGAACTACACATTAAGGGATGTAGATTATCCCGATTAAATGATTATAATCTTGTCCATTAGCTGTAGAAGACAATATCCTCCATAGAATTAGAGATAGTATTTTATAATATCCTCAACATTTTATCTGATGTGTACCTGACTAATATGATATGAAGTTTGAAAGAAAAACATCACAATACGGAGACTAAAACATAATTTAGAGGTATTTTCACATGTATTTGAGTTATTTTAAAAATATTATTAAATGGGGTTTCAAATGTAGGATTTCCACTGTATATCATTTTAAACCTTAAATATCTACAGCTTGTCCAATCTATCGTATAAATCGATAGACAGACTAACTCGCACTGTAATTTTCATCGTAGAAAGTAGAGTGGTGTGCAAATGATGGAAACCTTAATTTACCTGGCCATGACCACTGTAGTAGAGGTCCAGAATATTGGTGTTACGATCTCAAAACAGCTGAAGAATGTAATGTAAGCATATTAGTTGACTTTATTACTGTGTTTAACAGAAATCAGTAGCTTGACTCAAATATTGCAAAACTTTGACCGTAGCAAGTATCCTGGTGTATACGTCATGGAAAACTTCTACTTGGCCATGATCACTGCAGTAGAGGTCCAGGGTATTGGTGTTACGATCTAATGGCAGCTGAAGAGTGTGGTGTAAGCACCTTAAATTGCTTGATTAATATTCCTTAGTTTGCAATTAACGGCATGTCAGAGCATTACATATTTTATATTATAATTTTCACCACAGGAAGTTGACTGGTGCGTAAGTCATGGCAAAATTAATTTACCTGGCCATGATCACTGCAGTAGAGGTCCGGGGAATTGGTGTTATAATCTAACAACGGCTATAGAGTGCAATGTAAGTATTTCTTTTGGTTCAGTTACTATAATTATATTCAGCAGCGTGATCATGCATGGTAAGAATCGCATTATAACTTTCACCACAAATAGACTGGTGCGTAAGTCATGGCAAACTATAATGCCTGCTGTAGCAGATATCAGCACTGAAAGCTTCTTATATCTTTGAACCTAGCAAGTAGATTGGTGCGCGCATCACGGAAAACGTACGATACTTGGTCGTGATCCCTGTACTTGTGGTCCAGGATATTGATGTTATAATGAAACAACTGCCGTACAGTGTAATGCAAAATTATTTATTAGCTTGCTTAGTTCATGTTGAAGGAGATATCAGCACTATATGCATATTCTCTAAAATATAATATATCTTTCCACCTAGAAAGTAGAGTGGTGCGCAGATCACGGAAAACTTGCGATACTTGGTCGGGATCGCTGTACTTGGGGTCCCGAATATTGGTGCTATAACGAAACTACTGCTGTAGAGTGTCATGTAAGTTTATTTACTAGCTTGCTCAATTTCTAGCAGATGTCAGCACTGTAAGCATATACTGTATAAATACTGTATATCTTTCACCCTAGAAAGTAAACTGGTGCGTAGAGCATGGAAAACTGGCGATACCTGGCCATGACCACTGTAGTAGAGGTCCAGAATATTGGTGTTTCAATTTAACGACTGCTGTAGAGTGTAATGTAAGATTATTTATTAGCTTTTTCAGTTATTATTGTAGCAGATATCAGCACTGCATTCGTCTACTCTAAAAATACCTTTAATCTTTCACCCTAGCAAGTAAACTGGTGCGTAGAAAATGGAAAACTTGCGATGCCTGGCCATCACCACTGTACTAGAGGTCCAGGATATTGGTGTTATAATGAAACAACTGCTGTAGAGTGCAATGTAAGTTTATTTATTAGCTTGCTTAGTTAATGTTGTAGAATGTAGGAGGTATCAGCGCTATATGCATATTTTCTAAAAATGTAATATATATTTCAACCTAGCAAGTAGATTGGTGCGCAGATCACGGAAAACTTGTGATACTTGGTCAGGATCCTTGTACTTGGGGTCCAGGATATTGGTGTTATAATGAAACAACTGCTGTAGAGTGTAATGTAAGTTTATTTATTAGCTTGCTTAGTTAATGTTGTAGGAGGTATCAGCACTATATGCATATTCTCCGAAAATATAATATATATCTTTCAACCTAGCAAGTAGATTGGTGCGCAGATCACGGAAAACTTGCGATACTTGGTCGGGATCGCTGTACTTGGGGTCCCGAATATTGGTGCTATAATGAAACTACTGCTGTAGAGTGTAATGTAAGTTTATTTATTAGCTTGCTTAGTTAATGTTGTAGGAGGTATCAGCACTATATGCATATTCTCCAAAAATATAATATATCTTTCAACCTAGCAAGTAGATTGGTGCGCAGATCACGGAAAACTTGCGATACTTGGTCGGGATCGCTGTACTTGGGGTCCCGAATATTGGTGCTATAATGAAACTACTGCTGTAGAGTGTCATGTAAGTTTATTTATTAGCTTGCTCGATTGCTATTATAGCAGATGTCAGCACTATAAGCATATACTCTATAAATACTGTATATCTTTCACCCTAGCAAGTAAACTGGTGCGTAGAACATGGAAAACTTGCGATGCCTGGCCATGACCACTGTACTAGAGGTCCAGAATATTGGTGTTGCAATTTAACAACAGCTATGGAGTGTAATGTAAGATTATTTATTGGCTTGTTCAGTTAGTGCTGTAGCAGATATCATCACTGTAGGCCTATACTCTAACAATACCTTTAATATTTCACCCTAGCAAGTAAACTGGTGCGTAGTACATGGAAAATTTGCGATGCCTGGCTATGACGACTGTAGTAGAGGTCCAGAATATTGGTTTTTCAATTTAACAACAGCTATAGAGTGTAATGTAAGATTATTTATTAGCTCGTTCAGTTAGTATTGTAGCATACATCAGTACTGCAGGCCTATACTCTAAACATACCTTCAATCTTTCACCCTAGCAAGTAAACTGGTGTGTAGAGCATGGAAAACTAGCGATGCTTGACCATGACCACTGTAATTGGGGTCCAGGGTATTGGTGTTATAATGAAACAACCGCTATAGAATGTAATGTAAGATTATTTATTAGATTGTTCATTTAATGTTGTAGCAAATATCAGCACTGTAGGGATAAACTTATATCTTTCATCCTAGCAAGTAAATTGGTGCGCAGAACACGGAAAACTTGCAATGCCTGGCCATGACCACTGTACTTGGGGTCCAGGATATTGGTGTTATAATGAAACAACTGCTGTAGAGTGTAATGTAAGATTATTTATTAGCTTGTTCCCTTAGTGTTGTAGCAAATATCAGCACGATAAGCATATACACTAAAAATACCACTTATCTTTCACCGTAGCAAGTAGACTGGTGTGTAGAACATGGAAATCTTGTGATTCCTGGCCATGACCACTGTAGTAGAGGTCCAGGATATTGGTGTTTCAATTTAACAACAGCTATAGAGTGTAATGTAAGTACATTATTTTTACTGTAGTACTATATTACACAAGTATTCCATATCTTAAAGTATATATTTTAACTCGTTAGAATGTCAAAATGTGTTAAACATTATTTTATACACCCGGTTTTGCTAAATTATGTTTGAAATTATACAGATATTTCATTTACTAAAAAGTGCAAACTAGTATAAATATTGTTTTTGGCACCTTATTTATTGAATGTAGCTAAAACCACCATCATGGCGGCAATCAAGTACAATTTGTAGTTCTTAAATAAGGAAACTTTTACAAATTTCAGTACCTGAAATAGTTTGCATGATCATCATTTGTCAGCTTTATTTACGTAAATGATATTGAAACCACTCCCTCAAGTTATTCATACTCTAAAATGCACTGGGCAAACTCAAAACGTAGATAATAATCTGTGTAAATACTATTATTCTATAAAATTCACTCTCCAAGTTTGGAAATTTTAAGTTCCGTAAAAAATATTATTTAAAAGCTTTTACCCAAAAAAAGGGAAATCTTAGATATATCTGTTTTCGCAAATTTTGTAAAACCACAATAAAAGATATTTTATTCCCTAAAATGCCGTCTCCAAGCCTTGAAAGGTAGTTATTTATTTGTAGTAATTGTTGTCAGATTTTATTCTCTTTGGGAAATGATACGTATTTTGTTTCTCGAGATACACATCTTACAAGAATTACTACAACCGTGACCTATTTAGGAAAACCATGTAAATACCATTCCCATGAACATATTATTTTTTTGCACTGCCAAAATATTCCGTGTTTAGAATCACAACCAATCATTACCCTCGAGAATCGATTCTACATTATCGTTAGAATGACTTTCCGATTCTACAATCAAAAATCAAATTCCGATTATAGAATTGAGATGTCTTTCTGATTCTGTAATAAAAGTTTAGTTCTAGAACCGAAGGTTTGTGTTCAATTTTAAGAATCATAAATTAACGAAATACTTTGCCATAATTCCAATAATAGTCTCTTTGGAATTTTGTAACACTTCCGCTATACCAGATGTAACTTCAAATTTTCAAGTGAAAAGCTGTGAATTATATTCTACCCTGTAAGTGTGTTTAAATGTAACCTTAAACTCATTGAAGGCTTAAAGTTTAACCAAAGTGTTTTGTAGACCACACAAGCTTTTATCCGGTATCCATTTTTAAACGTACACTTACTGAAATTATCTGATTTAGAGTAAAAACTCACTATCACTAAAATACATTAAAATAAGGTTTGCAATTTTTAAATTGCGAAAAATAATTTTATGATTGATTTATTTACTAGTTATCATAACTCATTGTTACTAAAAAAGTTATGTTTAGAATATAAATATAATTGAATTAATGTACTCCGACTTTCTGCATAACTTATTTCTCTATTTAATAAAGGTTTTAAATGTCTTATTCTAAAAACAATTTCAATGTTACCTGTACAATGCATACCGAACTTTTATAAATATAGAAATTTTCTATTTGATTCGTCAAAAGATAACTTTTATACCTGTATAATATTGATATCAGAAATCCTTTCAAGTCACTGACCTGATTTAAAATTCTACTTATTCAGTGAATCAGAAACAACTTAATGTTAAAGTGCATCTTAAAATACGTATTTTTAAAAATTGTAGCCTCATTGGTTTTGGGTCTTCCCTGTATCTATAAAATGGGAGTAACAACAGCAGTGTTTTAGAACCTTTTAAAGAAAAATTTACATATTCTAAAACGAAATATATTAACATTATGAAATTATGATACGCAACATAATAAAATCTAAACACGCAGAGGAACTGAATACCCTAACGTTTCAGTTTGGAACTGGACGAAGCTGAAACTCAAATCTACAAACCTTGCTGTTTCTTATATTATGCTAAGAATTTAGAGAGCAAACTAATTTTGAGTTCTCTTAAGTTTGTAATAATTATTTATACCCTGCTCTTAGTAAGAAATTTATCGTAGAACCTAAAAAGTTTGACAAAAAATCATTTGATTTACATTAGAGCCCTACACAGGGTGTATATAAATTAACGAAAATACTACAGGTATTTAGTCAAAAATCGGTCAGGGACCATTTAAAAGGAACATACAGTTGGCAACACTGCACTCAAACAGATGTTACCATGCACAGCAATTAACTACTGATAATAAGGGTTCGAATTGAAAACTGTCTGCTTATAAACATAATTCCAATCTTTGTGGTATCGTTTGCATTACTCGCTCCATTATTTCTGGTGTAATTTCTACCGCGTTAATCCTGTTTCTAACTTCTTCAGCGTTTGGTGAAGGCGTAGCATAAAAATTTTAATAAAGCCCCAAACAAAACAGTCTGAAGGATTGGGATCGTGTAATCTTACGGGTCATAAATGGAACCGCCACGACCATCCAATACAATCCATCCATCTGTTTGGGAAGTGTTCCTCTTGCCACTCTCTTACATTACGGGCAAAATGAGCAGAAGCTCCATCATGCATGTATACCATATTAGGTACTATGTTCAACGGAATCTCACCTTGTTCCAAAATATTAACAACAACCTTCTTTGGTGACCATATTCACGAAATTCCTGTGGGTTTTCGTAAGTCCAATAGTGAATATTATGCATACTCAACAAGCAATCTTTAAACATCTGGTAAACATGCACTCACAGCTCCAAAAAATACGTCTTAATAGACGCCTTTATCATGAACGCTTATTGTATAATCGTGTTGCACAATTTCAATCGGGATATGATATCATTTTCATAAAGAGGCTGAACTTTGCAGACATGATATGGATAAAAAAGGTTTTCTCGTAGAACCAAATGTACGGTCGTGTTACTAGGGACATTTAATGTTTCAGCTATCTGCTGGGTACTCTCTGAGGGATCTTCGTGTGTTGCATCTAAAATTTGCTCTTCTAGTTATACTGTGCGCCTTTGCCTTACTCGACCAGCGTTTGCATATCTTTTAACAATTGAACCAGTTTCACTAACACGTTGGTCCAACCTTCGAAATAAATCTCCAAGATGCCTCCTGTTTGGAAAACATGCTCGGTGCTCTTCCATGTTAACATTTCCATTACAAAAACCGTATACCATGTACCATCGTGATCGAAAAAAAAAGGACATCACAAATTTAGCTTTGTAAATCATACTCACAATAATTGTGGATAACCATGGTAATAATAACGTCCGCTTGACATAAATCATGTCATCTTTAATCAGCATCCCGTTTACAAAGCTAAAATTTTGAAAAATGATCTATTCAGTGGCGTGCGACTGTCCTCGTTTTTTTCGATCACCATTGTACGTATCGGCATACTCCTCGAACGTAAAGTTCTTTATAAGTAAACTAAATTAGATTTAAAAAAACACAGAAACACAAGAACTAATAAAAACTGCCCAAATAATCAGGGATAACACAAAATTAGATCAAGCAAATCTAATTAATTTTATTTTGTAGTGTCAAAATTTGACAATATCATGGGGACTTATTGTTTTACAATGTTGCAAAATGTATGTTTTTTTAATGAAAATAAGTTAATAAAAGCATGTTAAAAACAAACTTTTGAGACAGAAAGACCACATCTACGGAAAAACAATATCCACAATTCTTCTTTTTTCTAAATTACAGATATTTCTACCAGCAGATATCGATTAGTAACGCTTATTAAAAGACCGCATGACCAAACTTTGGGGACCTTATGAAAAGGCAGGTAGCATGGTACAACATTCGGCACTAAAATTTTCGACTTAGGATATTACGAAGAACATCGCCACGTGTAGCTTTTTCGTTAATTTATACACACCCTGTATATTACACATTTAGTACAACTTCGAATATTTAATTGAAATTCAATTGAATTGCAGGCTGTAGGAATGCAATATCCTGCTATACATAGGTTACGTTTGCTAATAGTTCGCACGACTTAGTTACATACAATTTAATGGAACCGCACTACAGGCAGTTTTATTTTATAAAGTTGTGTTGGTCTAAATTGAACAATAAAGTTGCATGATTTGATGACAGCTATGAAAAAAATGATAAAATCAAGATGAAAAACGCTTTAGTTCTCATAAAAGCAGAGCAAGAAATGCGAATGTATTTTTCGACCGCTAAGCCCCTATCTTCAGTGCTGTTAGATTGCACGCTATCGTTGCTTGGCTCCAGCGTGCAATCTAACAACACTGAAGATGATCGCTTAGGGGTCGAAATATACATTCGCATTTCTTGCTCTGCTTTTATGAGAATTAAAGGGTTTTCTCATCTCGATTTTAATAAAATTGCATTGCATATTGAACGCAAGGTACAATTTCGAATACAAGCTCACAGGTAAATGAAATAAGCGGCCGAACTAAGATGAGTGCCCAGGAGCTCAGGAAACCAGCGGCGACAAATAAGTTGCCCTTGGTGTTAATACTATCATAGGCAAATATTTGCCTATGATACTATTAAACAGTTTAATATCGCATTACACTTTATTGCAAGTGTTAAAAAGTCAAGAATTACTAATATTAAATCACATACATATATTGATGGAAAATTACACAAATAATTAGAAGAATATTATTATGGCACTTAATTAACAGCAACCGCTTGTTTTATTACTATTAAACAGTTTAATCGCTGACGCCTTTATATTCTTCGTGTTGACTATCAGAGGAGTCATCATCCAAATTAACGAGTTCAACCTCTTCAATTATAATTGGACGCTGCCACCAAGATTTTATAGGATTTTCTGTATGTTTTATACAATCTCGCCACTCCTTTTCGCCGCATTGATTTAAAGCTTTCTCCCACATTTTGATAACTCATCAGTAAATCATTCGCGTCCAATATGTTTATCATAATAGCGTTCGGTGTTCGACCAAATTAATGCAATAGCATTAAAATGGCAATGGTATGGAGGTAGTCTTAACATGTCGTGACCGTGTTCGCGCAACATTTTATCAACGACATACCTTATAGGCTTTTTATTTAGCTTTGCAATAGCAAGTAATTGTGGTCTTAATGCATCTGACGGAAAAGGAATGTTATGTTGCTTCAACCATGCCACGATATCTTTTTTCTTCCATTACGTAGTCGACTGTTTTTCGACAACTCTCGAATGGTATGGTGCATTATCCATTATCCACTTTTCAAACAATTCACTATTTATACTATCACGGTAATCGGCATTTTTTGATTTGGAAGCAAAAAATTAAACATGTACCTGGAATGAACGCATCCGATCAACCAGCATGTACGACTACAAACTGCTTCCCTTCAAATCCCGATTTATTTTTTACGCCTTCTTTGGAATCGTCTTGCCATGATTTTCGTATTTTCACAACAAACAATCATTGTTCAACGGCTTATGCTGTTATTTTTCACAAAAATGCCATAATCTACATACACAGATATACTTTTTGAAAATTATAACTTTTTAGCAATATTGTTATTAAATGTATTAATTAATATTCATAAGACTAACAATAAATTTATGAAAATAAGTGATAACTCTATGAGTTTTGGAAACGCTAAGTAAGTAAGTAAGTGTAAGTAAGTGCTATCTCTCTTCGTTTTACGCTTAACCTGAGCGCATGTCATAACCTATTCTGCAACGTTCTGGAAGAGATACGCTCACTCTAATAGCCCATGTGACTTAAGAGGCTAGAAAGAGAGCGCTATAACAGTTCAGGCGTTGTGGTAGTTTGTACTACTAAACGCCAGCCGCAAATTTAAACGACATCGGAGTGTACATTGCTAAAGCTCTAAAATGCCTGTTTGTCCCTATGATTAAAAACAACTTGTATAGAGATTATTATTGGAACTATAAGCAGGCCCAAGCGAAGTGTTTCGTTCATAATTTTTGTGGCCAGCGAGGTCAATAAAATTATTTTTAGTTAAAGTGATATTTCGATTCTCAGAACTTACAGGATTTAAAAAAAATTCATTTAATCAGAAACGCATCGCCAGATTGTTACGGACAATCGAGCTTTTTCAACGCCCCGTAACCAGATAGTTGGAAAAAGGCCTACAGCTTAGCTCAGAGGAGTAGGGGGGAGTTCGTGAAAATCGCTTATGGGAGAAAATCTTTAGTTGTGTACAGGGCGAGTCAAAATAAGGGGGCGCCACCTTCCAAATCCAGCTGATTGTAGGTCCTTGTGGAAGGCCGAGAAGCGAACAGCTTACGGGAATGGACCTTACCTTTACTGTGCCCCCTCCTATATATTTAAACTTGCAAAATTCTTACACAAACGAGTACAAAAGGCACAATAAGAGGCAGTAAACTTTTAACACACATATAATTAAACGGTTAAACATGACAATACAATACAATGACAAGTGATAACGCTATACGTTTGGATTACATATTTTTAATGTTCTTGAACGTTCGGAAAAAAAACTCGCCGCCACTGGTGCAACGGGATTTACGTTCTTTCATACAGCACGTACACCAGGGACGCTGAAGTTCATAAGAATAAAACGGAATATAATTCGGTAGTTTTATAATTAACAACTAACACCACAAACGGCGACTGAAGGTCGCTGTTTCCAGTTACATGAAAGCAAAATTTGAAGTTTGCAATTTAAGGCGAAACAAAAACGGTTTCTTTTACACATCACAAAAACTAGATCTTTTACCTTGAACGGTAATAGGAGCGGCCGGCACAATACTGGTTCACAAGATGATGATAAAAATCCATGGGTACGACTCTGAAGCCTGGGTTGAAGGAAGTCAACATCCAGGGGCCCGGAACTTTGATGCGTTCAGCGCACCAATGGTAACCGCAGAGCGATGGGAGATGGTTTCGAAATTAATCCGCCAAACGGCGATCGGCCAATTCACACGGAATTGCCTTTACCGGGGTTGAATCCAGTGTTTCCTTTTAAATCCAGCAGTAGCCGATGGTCTGTTCAGTACCCATTGGTAAAACAGCGAGACGGAACACACATAACGGATACCCCTCGGAAAAAACCCAAAAGCCGCCACTTGCAGCACTTAACGCAATTACGGCCCCCGACTGACGGAATTTTCGGAGAACCGGTGTCATCAGAGATCGATAATTGACTGCTTGAAAAACGCAACACGACCCCTCATTCCCCCAAAAAGGTTGCACCATATTTCGAAATGTGATGAAGTGTTCTAGAAGAAGGGACACGTGAGTTCTCGGAAGTGCTTGAGGTCATGCTCGAGAAAAACAAGAATCGGCAATTTTTAACAAAAGGAACTACAAAGTGATTTTTTAAAAAGTCAATTGCAGTAGCCTAGGGATTGTCTCGTCTATATTAAGCTTTAGAATCTGACAATATGAAAATTGTAACAGAAAGAAAGAAATCTTGACGAAAAACCTGTAATTTACTTACCTTAATAAATTACAAATCAGTTGCAACTAAATACTTGTTCATTTTCACATTTTGTTGGGCCAAAACTTTTAACTACCTGAACTGTCACACAGTTTGACATACAGGTAAATGTCATTCAAAGCTCATTACAGCTGACTGCAGACGGAATAGCTTTTTTTCTAGGCTTGCTGCAATTGACTTTTTAAAAAATCACTTTGTATCAACATAACTCAAACTTCGAAAGACAAAACAAAATAGCGAGACGGTAACCCAAAATAAGACTGTAATTAAAATAACGTTATTAATTCTTACGAAGCGGCAAACAAATTACGGAATTAATTCATATAAAGCGGCAAATTCTAAAAGAGCATAACAACATTTAGATCAAATTAGAAATACAGAGGTCACTATTATATTTCTATATATTGCTAACTCTAACTTTTTCGTTGACGTATACACACCCTGTGTACGGCTGTAATGCAAATCGAATGATTTTGACAAAATTTCTAGGTTGTACAAAAAATGTTTTACTAAGAGATTAATCACATTTGATTATATGTGTTCTAAAATTGGGGTGTTCATAAAATTAGACAGGGTGATTCAATATGGGCTTCCACGTTAAAGTATAAAAAACAAGGAAATTTTCAAAAAATCCTGTAATTTTGTAGCCAGAATTTTAGTTCAATTCAATATAATTACGTATGAAAGATTATATCGTACAAATGGTCGCCGCGGCTCAAGTGGCATAACCTAATGCGCTTGTCATAATTTTCGCTCCCACGGCGGCACTGGCGGCACAACGCATACTCTGCAATTGTATTCGATTTGTTCACGAAGTCTACTACTACTACTCTACTACTCTACTCTTGAGATAACCCCAAAGAAAGAAATCGCATAGAGTGCACAGTAGCGCGTTTACTTCTGCTGTTGTGTGGCAAGTGGCACCGTCTTGTTGAAACAAGCTACCCTCGATGTCCATATCTTCCAAATGGTTCCACAAAAGTATATTATCGTGTTCGGATAGCCAACGGAATTGATTAAAACTGCATTTGTCGCATCATCTTCAAAAACGTACGGTCCAATTACGCCTCCTGACCACAAGCCACACCAAACTGTCACTTTTCGGAAATCTCTCTTGAATTGTTCATTCCCCTAATGCGACAACTACGCTTGTTACAAATCCACGGAGGTATAAATGAGACGTCCTTCTTCACGCGTTCAGGTTTAAATTTTTGCGTAATTTGGATCTTGTAAGAACGTAAATGCAAATTCTTTGTCGAAATTCATTATATAATGGAGTACGAAAGGCCCAATTGCTGCGATCGACGACAAATCGATGCACCTGGTTCCACATTTTCACAAACGTTGGAAAAATTCTCGTCCAAACGACCTGCACGAGCTGAGGTGTTTTGATGCTCGCAACTGAGCCAATTTGCTCAAATTTCTGGGCCAAATTCCAAATTACGAATGCAGAAGGTCAATTTTATACATCAAAATATTTAGGTATAGCACGAAATACACTTTTCCTCGAACGCCCATTTTCATAATAGGTTTGGATATCTTTAACGCGTTGTTCCGCCAAATATTGTTTCACGACTAATGTTGTACACGTTCCTACTTTAGAAATGTCACTTTAACATTAACAAATACCATAATCTTTTGAAAATATTTACCACTGAACCTGTATAACCTGTATCACTGAAAAATTGTTGGTAATAGACAATGAAAATTAAGCAATGTAGGCAAAAAATTGAATATGAGGCATAATACTTCATAAGATTCTGGAGAATGTTTTAAATTTGTTATAGTTATGATAATTATTTAATCTAATCTCCATTTTTACCGTTTACGAAATCTATATGCACAGTGCGCTTGGCATGGACAGATTAGATAATAAATATTTCTTAATTCAGTGTGGAGATTTAATTTATTTTGTAAGTATTCAGTAAGTTATCCTCGAATCACGAACTGAATTGAACTACAAAACCATATTAAGCGATATCAGAATTTTGTGTACATTTCTACCAATAATACATGTTTTAGGCGACCGAACACTGTTTAACAAAAGGAGGCGCCAGACGTTATGGAGAAGAAAAATGCAGTTGGGGACCTGCGTATTGGTGCGCTAATCCTGGAAACGCTATAGAATGTGATGTAAGTACGCATTACTGATGATTGATAGTCGGGACGAACTTGGCTAAGCATTGCAATGACATTCTGTCGCTTCAATATTTCCAAAATTTGTACTAAAATTATTACAAATTCTGAATTTTTCAATTCCTCAACCTTCTACATTTCTACAATCATTTAGGGTTCAAAAGTTGAGTACATTTTTTATATGAACGCAAGATAGTCTCAGTAAAAACTCTAATACATCGTGTTCGTATTTGAAATGTTTTGAAGTTCTGCTATTTTGAAAGCATGTGTGCGCTTTAAAACCATTAATCTCCAAAAATTATTTTCAGGCCTACGCCTATTGTAAAGAACACGGCTGGAATCCGAACGTGAAAAGCGCTACGCTACCACATACATATTAACAATACAACATTTAAAATCCAATTGTGAATTAAATATCAATGCATATTACATGAAATAAATATGTGCAATATCCAATATTTGTCTAAGTATTTATGTAGTAGAAAAAATAATTTGGTTTGAAAATAATGAAAACTGTCTGAACTTCGAGTCTACAGGGTGTCCCATAAATTGAGATAGAACGCCTTGTAACGTTGTTCAGCAACGCACACTGAACACAAACAGCTTTAATATTTATTTTTCGCAGGCTAGTTTCTTCACGCGAGCTTCTTGAAATTTGAAATTCGAATGCTGCGTGTCTCTAACAACAAAGCTAAACTAATAGATATTATGGATAAAAGTAGTTCTTCATCAATAAACTTAAGATATTAACAATAAATATGAGTTCAAATTGTAGATTTTTGATTCTAAAATTTTGTTGAAAACGCGACATTTATATATGGTGTCAAGGCAAATATAAGCAAGATTGGTGGTAATTTCTATTTAATTTGACTTTGCTGTTACGAATTTTACAGTGATTAAACACATTTTCTGTTCTTTTTTGTAAATTTCGTTTTACTTGCATTAATGTAATGCACAGTTTCTAAGTACAGCGACATTACTTAGATTCTTGGAAAAGTTGGTGGTAATTGTATTGCAGACATCCAAACCACACAATTATTAAACGAATTGACCAACAGCTACAAGAGAGAGGAAGCGCTGGTCTAAAGAGAGGTGGTGGTGATCGTCCGTTTAAGGTAAGACAACCCAATATTGAAAATCGTGTGTTAGATTTAACTGAATGGGAGCCTACGAGACATACGTTGTATGAGATATGTAAATTAAGTAATGAGACTGATTCTTTTCATTTTTTTTATTCGAATAGAATTACAAGGACTTAAGTAGTGCGAATGAGAATGCTGAGGAACCACAGGAATATTCCTACTGGCCAAAAAATGGTTTATTGAAATTGCTGTGTGACAAGGCGCATTGTCGTGATGCAACACCCAGTTGTTCTTGATGTTTGGTCACACACGCATGTCAATTTTTCGAAGTCTTTCAAGAACCTGTCTGTAAAACTGGTTATTAACCATTTGGCCTGAGGCACAAACTCTTTGTGAACGATTCCCTGGTTATGCAAAAAGCAAATCAGCTTACATTTGATCTTCGACTTATGCATTCTTTTTTTTTTGGCCTTGCAGAGATTTAAGTGTGCCATTCCATGTTCCGGCGCTTGGTTTCCGGGTAATACTCAAACACCCAAGACTCGTCACCAGTAGTGCCACGTTTCAGACAATGGGCATCATATTCAAACGATTCCGGAAAAGCAAGGTACCTTGCCCTCCTGATGTCCTTTTCGTCCTGCGAAAGGTTTTTCGGAACCATTTTTGCGCAGATTTTTCTCGTCCCCAACTCAGTAGCCAAAATCTGATCAACGGTGGTGCGAGTCAAATTCAACTCTTCCCCGATCATCCTGACTGTCAACCGACGATCTGAACGCACAAGATCTCGGACTCTGTCGACATTTTCATCGGTTCTTGAAATTGAAGCCTTCCGCTGCGAAGTGCATCTTCAGTCGGCTTTCTTCCTTCTGAAAATGCCTTAAACCACCGAAAAACCTGGACCGTTGACAAAACACTGTCTCCGTAGGCCTGCCGAAGTTTTGCTCAAGCAAAACCTGATAGTATTTGGGAAGGGAAGGCCTACAATTACTACCTAAAGTACTGAACACCTCGTGGAAAACTAAAGAGATCCCAAAAGATTGAGAATTAGAATTATTCTACCGTTATACAAAAAGGTGGACGCAAGGGATTGTGATAATAAGGGTATACGAAAGAGTGCTGGAACATCGACTGAGGAAAGAAATCGGACCCCAATTGGAGAAAGAACAATGCGGTTTCAGAAGAGATAAAAGTACGCAAGACTAGATTTTCACTATAAGACAAATAATAGAGGAAAGAATCGAACACAACAAAGAATTATTCGTAATATTTATCAATCTAGAAAAAGCATTTGACAGGCTGCCCAGAGAAATGCTGTGGAAGATTTTACAAACGAGCAATGTTAGCAAAGGATTAATACCAGGAATAAATTATTTCTACAACGTTACCAGAAATTGTGTACGGACTGGGAGCTATACATCTAGCGAATTCGAAGCAAAGGTCGGTGTCAGACGGGGGGAATCCTGAGACCCCTTCTATTTATAATCGTATTGGATGAAGCCATGAAGAAAGTCAAATTAAATTCCAGCAAATTTCAACTACGACATACAAAAATTAATCCCTGTGTATGCCTCCCACCTTACCTTTGCAGATGATATTATACTATTAGTAGGGTCAGCTCGAGAACTCCAACGTAACCTTCAAATCTGGAATGAAACGTTACGGGGAATGGGAATAACGATAAATTCTAAAAAGACCAAAGCAATGGCGATCGGGAAAAACCCAACTAATATTAATATAACACTAAACGGAGTGAAATTAGAGGAAGTGGAAAACTTTAAATATTTAGGTGCGGTCATAAATAAAAACGGGAAAATTGACATTGACATTAATGAAAAAATAAATACTAGTGCAAAACTGTACTATGCGGTTAATAAGTGCATTTGGAGCAAACGTGAAGTGTCAAAACTAACTATGTATAACGCAGTGTGTGTCCCTATAGTAACTTATAGCAGTGAATCCTGGATACTCTCCATAAAGCAACAACAAAGACTGCAAGCTATCGAGATGAAGTACCTAAGACGAATAGAAAATCTAACCAAAAGGGACCAGATCAGAACCGAGGAGATCAGAAGAAGATTAGAAATCGAGCCCCTTTAACTAAAAATCGAAAGAAACCAGCTGCGAGGGATGGGTCACCTAAACAGGGTGCAAAATAACAGACTCCCAAAAACAATATGGTACACGCGGGTGGACACGAGCAGAGCGAGAGGGAGACCAAGGAAACGTGGACTGCAACTATGAGAGAAATCGTAAGGGAAGAGAATTAGACTGGAACCAGGCCCTAATTAAAACAAAAAACAGGAAGAAATGAGAAGCATTTTGTAGGGCAAATTAGAAACACCCTCGACACCTCCGAGTAAAAAAGGTACCAACAAAGAAGAAGAAGAACATTCAAATGATATTCCTAAAGCAGGGTTTGTTATTTTTTCTGCATTTACAACTTCGTTAAATGTTAACCAGGGCACTATAACAGGAAACTTATTTTTTTTTGATTCCTCTTTATTTACAATCAATACAGGCATTCAGTAACTTCCATGACATTGCTAATGTCTTGTGGGTAATAGCCTAATTAGCAATTTCCCTTTATAACCTAAAATAGTTAGGCTTTTGATTACTATATACATATTGAACATAACTGTAACTATAGCTAAAGCTGACAATAATTAAAAGGCTTGATTCAACATTTAGTGATTGAAATATTTAGGAAAATCTATTTGGTAAATCCAAGGGTTTGAACCTTTTGAGTCGTCTGACTACACGAACATTTAGGAGGTCACTGGCTAAATTATTTGGATGTACTGTAATATTTCACGGCACACTCGTGGTTCATTGCAGCCCATTACTGAACCAGATTTTCGTTTTGCCAAAATTCATTTGGATATCGTTCATTTACCTTTTTGTCGCGGATTTAAGTACATTTTAACAATTATTGATAGGTTTAGCAGATGGGTAGAGGCAATTCCTCTTCGATCTACTTTAGCAGACGAAGTGATCGAGGCTTTTGTTTCCGGTTGGATTTCTCGTTTTGGAGTTCCTCAATTTGTTACTACAGATAATGCAACACAATTTATTTCATCAGCATGGGTCGAGTTTTTACATGATTTCGGAATTCGTCACATTAAATCTTCTGTACAACATCCGATTAGTCAAGGAATTGTAGAGCGATTTCATCGGACATTAAAAGAAGCACTCAAGTCAGTTGGGTCAAACAAATTGGGTTCAACATTTACCATTGGTTCTATTAGGGTTGCGTTCTGCTGTTAAAGAGGAGGTCGGTGTTTCTTCCTCAGACATTTTATATGGCACTCCGCTTCGGTTACCGGGTGATTTTTTTGAGCCTTCGGATTCTTCTGCGGTTTCCAATACGTCTAGTTTTGTTATGCAGCTTCGTAAGCGGATGTCTCACGCAAAATTTTTTTTTACTAAATCGTATAATGTTTCTTCGTACATTCCAAAAGATCTTTTTTCGGTATCACATGTTTTTGTTCGTAATGATTCGCATACATTGGGATTAAAACAATCTTATTTAGGTCCGTTTCGCGTATTGCAGCGTTTTCAGCGATATTTTATTCTTGAAAATTATGGAAGGGAAGGTAAGGTGTCCATTGATCGACTTAAACCAGCATATTTTTTGCGTGATTCGTCATAATACATTCACTTACACACATCTTTTGTAGTGTTCCTACACGTTATTATTTCCCTTTTGTTATACATACACATTTTTGTTTCTCTTTCTGTTTGCAGACGCTTGCACACCTCGCCGCTCCTGTGTTTTGGTTTCCAGTTTAGATTTAACTAGGTTAAGAATTTGTTATATTATTATTCATTATTGTATTACTTTAAGTTTGTATTAATTAATCTTGACTTTGTTATTTTTTAAGAATTTTTTGAAAATATTTTTCATAAGGGTTTTTTAACTACCACAATCGTTCCAAATTTTTGATTACCTCTTTATAGTGGGTCAAAATTTTGTTTCGAACACTTAGTTGTTAAAGTTTTCCCCTTTCTATGTGGTTTTTTTCTTTTTTTTAGAGAGAGAGAGGAGGGGTAAATGTTGTGCGGGTCTTTACCGGGTCGTCTGGGGTTGTTATGTTTCCGTTGTTATGTATTTATATATAAATAGTTACCGATTCTTTATCAACAAATTTTCAACACAAATAAATTGATCTCTCCAATTTATGTGTTTAATTAAAGAGTTTGGAGTTAAGACCTTCTAATTAAGTCCTAGCTCCATAGTACAGTATTTCTTTAATTATTTATAAGCACATTGTAGCTATCAAAAAGATTTCACACTTTCCTATTAGAGAATATTTTGGGCATATCTTCTTCGTTATATAATCAACTGAAACCTAATTGTTACGAGTGTTGGTTTTAGGCATAAGGCATTTTATTGAATTGTATTTTATTGAGCGAGATTTAGTACGCGGTTGTTCAAGCATCTCTAATATGTACTTAGGCCATATTTGGCCGATTGTATGCCTAACTATCACTTTTGCCTATCTGGGGTGGTTCCAATTATAGTAGTGATTTTTGAAGGGTCAGACATCGCAATGCGGAACCTACGGCTTTACCTCTTATCTTATCCGACAGAAGGCCCATTTTTAGATTTTTCTCTCATAGGCGTCGGCTGAATTCAAATCAGCGTACGTCCCTTGGATCTATAGGCAAGTGCGCTAACCGCTGGATAACCGAGGTCGACAGGAATGCGACATATGAGATACCCAACAACGTTGTATTTATCTGTTTAGTTTTGGCGCAATACATTCATTATATAAATGTTAGTGAAATAACTTTTCAATAACAATAATTTATTATTTTGTAGGTGTTAAATGATTCTGAGCGCTACTGTACATGCTGAAGAAAATTGTACTCCGCTCTCAAAAATATCTTCTATTCGAAATAAGTACGTTACGTTGTGTTGTATATATGATATTTTTATATTTTGCTTCTCCTTTTCATCCATCTTTCGCAAGCGTACTCTTTCGAGATCAATTAACAAAAAGATTTACCAAATACACTGATGTATTTGCGTGAATATATACTAATAATGTAATTTAATGTAATAAATAATAGAAGTAGTAGCATTTTTTAGTTAATTCAGTTGCACGATACTTTTTCTTAATAAATGCAAATATGCAAAGGCAGTTTAAAGTATAGGAAAGGCCAACTATTCAGCTATTTAAACATTTATGGACTAACTTTGTACTAATGGGCCAATTACGGTCTGATTTGGAACAGGTGCTTGAAAACTGCGTCCTACATCTCGCTCAATCAAAACAACGACTTTGTAATATGTTTCTTCTGCAAAACATCTCTATAGGGGAAGCATATAATTGTTCATAAAATGTTTCAAATATTTTCCAGACAAGAAAACTGCTTCTAATGAAATATTTTAAAACAATCCTGAGTGTGAAAACTAGTTAATATTTACACGCTTCTAAAAATACATTCCATGCCTTTCCCACTTTCTCCTAAATATTAATTAACTAACAACATTTTAAAATCCAGCGTAACGGAACATATCATTTTTAATGAACATGACACGTGTAAAGCAGATGAATAATTTATGCTAGCATAGCCGTGGGATGTGTTAATTACGCCTCCGCATCGCTTCGTAGGGGTGGATTCGTTTCTTGCGGGGCTTTGTTATAGCGGGCGCAAATATCTCAAAGACAATACTGTATCAGGAAGCGTACGTTGACAGAAGGGGTACCGAATGACAAGCTGTTCCTGCGAATATTGGATAAACACGGACTCCAATACCCCACATTGTCAACAGTCTCTCGGATATTTGTCGAATACGACTGCCAGTGCTGGCCGACCAAACTCAGCCAACAATTTTTACGTTGCTTGTATTATATTGAGCGAGGAATTACCTATCGTCGTCTATTTTTAATAATTCCTCGATAAATTACGAAGACAACTCCCTTGCTAAAACTGCGACAGATGAAGAGAGGCAATAAATAAAATAAAAGCCTGGAAAAGCTGCCCTGTTCCTAATTTTCAGTTCAAACCGCCGAATTTTCCCTTTCCAATTTTGTTTATGCCCTCACATATGGACTATTAAATGCTTGACATTTCCTCAGGAGTGAGATAAAGGTTGAAATAGAACGACCGGAGTAAGAAACTGCCGCAGATCGCGGATCCTTTCTTGTTTTTGCTGGCGAACTGCGAAAAGGAGGAAGTGTCTTCGTCCTGAAGCGACAAATGCGACTTCTTTGCATTTTATTGTGTTCGCTGCTGATGGACAGAACAGAAATGAGCTCGAGAGATCTAGGATGGGAAAAACAAGAAGGAGAACATGAACATTATTCTAAACGGAAACGGCAGTTATCTTGACTCTGAAATTCTAAATAAAGAATAATTTTTTAATAGGTGAATACTTATAGCGGATATCTAAGTACCACCACGAAAATTACATCCATTTTTGTTATAAACATTCTGTGAAAACTATTACATTATGCTTTAAAGTGCAAGTTCTAATAACACGAATGATCATGAACAGTTCTAAGCACGCCCTGCGAGCACTTAATTATATACTAAAATGCGTAAATTAAGAAGAATGTACATAATGCAGTTCATTCAAATGATAATAAATATCTGTCCAAAACATGATATGATAGAAACTAACTACTATCGTAAATGCATTAATGAATGAATTGGAAACTAAACAGTTCTTAAAATTTAATACTACGTTTCCACAAAATCTCGCATATGCAGTTTGCAATATTATATTAAATGCAATAAAGCTACTTTAGCCCAAATAAGGTGAGTAGTGAATGCACATTATCATGGCAAGTTGTAAATATTGGGTACAAAGAACAACGATGAAACAAGAAAATGCTTTAAATGCACACAAAACATTAATGAGCAGTTTAACATATTTTAGGAACTTCGACCCGTGGTGGTTGTTTGAGCGTTCTTAGTTAATTAATAATTTCTAAAACTACCGTTGTTAGCGAGTTGCTTTTATTACTTTATAGAGGTAAATTTGACTTAATTTGTGAAAAAACCACTTATGAGACCATGTTCATCTTTTATGAATTAGTTTATAAACTAATTGTCTTGCGCCCCTGAATGGTCATTCTACAGTTAAGTATTGCTGAAAACTCGATTTTAAAAATACGAACACATGCAATAAATACATCTAACTTCATTTTAAATTGCTATTATAGTTAAGCTTAAGCTCTTGCATTTTTGAATCAACTATAATGGCGTACATTATTTCCCTTGTACCAAATACACTAGCTGCCCCTCAACAGATTCCAGCTTGCAACTAGTAAGATCTAGGACGTCAACAATGTTGGGAAAGCTGTTTTTAAAATATAGCTAGTTCCTACAGCTACCATTAAAGTAGCTATTTTAGTTACCTTTGTATTAAAATATTTATACAGCCGGTCTTTCAATGTTCCGATGAAGTTTTAGACAAGCTAATTAAGCTAACACTCAAATTTATCCTGATTGTTACTATATTATCTGTCTTCCAATCGTCCGATAGTCTACCTCAGTGGTTAGTTTACTTATTCCATAGGATTAAACTTATCGGGTAGTAGAAGCAGCCGACAGTAGTATATCGGCCGGATAAGACAACTAGGAGTGTGTACAAAATGATACCGAATACTTAGAAAACTAATACTATTTTCCTTGTCAATATATAAATTTTACCAATTGAAGACGCGTAAATTTTTAGTAAGGTAAATCCAGACTTATCGCCGTAACCATTTTAATTTTTCGGATGATTGAATTTTTACGAATATTTAAAATACAGAAAACCACTGTTAAAACATTACTGAAAGAAATTCAAATAAGTTACACCAAATAATAAAGTACTATATAGTTATTATTTTTGTTATTGTTATTAACCCGCAACTTCCCATTGTTGGGAAAGGGCCTCCCCCGTATGGGGGGTTGTTGATCTACTCTCCCATAGTGATCAATCATCCTGCGAGAGAGGCGCCGCGTTTACGCAACCTTCGGGTCACCCATACAAGTACTGATCGGAGCCAACGCTGCCTTAACTCTCCTGATCGTACGTGAACGGGCGACGAATGTGTGCAACTCGGGACCTACTATATGTATAGTTATGTAGATGAAATGGTTTATATTTCATAAACCATTGCGTAACACCCATGGAGCAGTTACTTTTATATAATCTTGCAAATTCTATGCAAGCTGTTCCTTACAGGTGGAATTAGTGCTACCGCAGAAAAGATGATTGTAAGGGTTACACATGCAATTGCAAATTTAAATTCCATATTTTACTATCAACTACGGCAAGGGACGTCTTTCGCAGCCCCCCACCCCCCCTACAGCGTGTAACAAAAAAGTCTCTTTAACTCACTGGTTTTAAGATAATGCTTTCTTTTCCGCACACGATTGCACCATTGCACCATTGCACCATTGCACCATTGTACTGAACTTGCCACATATTATTTAGACCCAATGGTAGTTAACCAGTAAGAATTTCGCCGATAGCTAACCAACAGGAAAAGTTGTATTTAAAAACGCAACAACGCTGTCGGGTAGATTTATCCTAGGGGTTAATTTATACCGCCTCCCAACCATCGGAGACGTTTATCGAAACATTGAAAGACCGGCCCCTACTATGATAGTGTTGACCAAGTTAGCCAGTCTTATACTGCCACTCAATTATTCTAACAAAATAACAACAAAAACAGCTTACAAACGAATAACAATAACTTAGCAACTCTATAGCGGTATTTTCACGATTAAGAGAAAATAACTTAATTGCTGCCGAAAGGTGTAGCACTCAATTCAATATTAAAAATGTTAATACCTAATTTGCAGGACTAAAGCAAAAAAAATTTGGGCGTTTCCCTACCTCTATGATGCATGGTCACTATTTCTAAGGGCCGGTGGTTCAATATTCCGCTAAAATTCTCCCACAGTTGTCCGGCGGTATAAACCAACCCCTAGGATGCCGGCCTCGGTGGTCTACTGGTTAGTGCATTTGCGTTTAGATCCAAAGGACGCGGGGTCTAGCGGAGAAAAATCTGAAAGTGCGCCTTCTGTCGGATAAGAAATAAAGCCGTAGGTCCCGTGGCAGTGGGATGTGTGACACGTTAAAAATCACTAAATAGGCAAAATTCTTAGTTAGGGTGTACAATAAGCCAACGATGGCTGCAGTGCTTAGAGATGCTTGGAAAACCGCGTCCTAGATCTTGCTCTTTCAAATACAATACAATACAACCCCTAAGATAAATCTAGCCGACAGCGTTGCTGCATCTTTCAATATTAAAATAATAATAATGCTGACAATAACGTTGTACTGTTCTGCACTGTAACTAATCTAGTGATGCTTATACTTATTGCTATGTAACGAAACTTTAAATGTAGACTGTACATATAGGGACCCCGGTGGAGAAGTGAGAATACGCGCTGCCACTCCAGGTCACAGTGAAATCTGGCCTATCGGCTGCGTGTTCGAATCCCAACTGAGGCGACCGCATTTCACTTAGTTAAGTTTAGGGTGCATGTTGCATGAATGGTTAGTGTGTAAAGGACGCCCGCACCCCTTGAAGTAATGCGAAAGCGGTTCCGATAGGGGGGGGGGTAATATGTATGAATGAACAAAAAGAGACTGTAAATATATGAGGTAAAGTCAGAATCTAAAGCGACTATTTTATTTTTTCGAATGAATGGCACTCTGCTTTTTTGTTATGCACCATAACCTCAAAGTGTTGTTGTATGGCTAGTGTTATAGTTTAGTGTTTAGTTGCTTTCTATATTGATTTTAAGTAAATATATAATACGTACACCATTATCTAATTGCAGAAAGAAGGAAATGTGGGCAGTAATACGTTTTCTTTGCTCAGAGAGAATAAAACCTGTCTAACCAAAAGCAAGATTCATGAATGGATAGGATCGTTTCAAAAATGGGCGAATTTCAGTCAGCGATGAAGAGCACTTAGGTAGGCCTTCCACTGAGAAAACATACATCAACATCGAGAGAGTTGAACGAATGATTCGCAGTAAATTAAATATTAGTCACCCTTCAGCATTTGCAACCGTCCACGAATCTTTCAATTTTCGATAAGTTTGTGCTAGGTCACATAGCCCTGACTTGATACCACGTCATTTCTATCTTCTTAGGCCGTCGAAGCAAGAGCTGGGTGGACAGAACGTTCATTCGGATGAAGAGGTTGTTGAAGTGGTGCAGAATTGGTTAGTCATGAGACAAAAACTCCATGAAGGATTTGGAAAGCTTTTGAAGAGATGGGCCAAGTGTATAGAAGTAAGGGAGGATTATGTGGAAAAATGACCTACATTATAATGCTCTACATGCAATTAAAATATCTGATTTATTAAAAGGCCCTTCAGATTTTGACTTTCCCCGTATATTTGTTATCAACTCACGCTAAATCTATATCATACCTTTATATAATGGCCGTACACAATGTGTCCAAACTTTTCAAAGACTACTAGCACCCATAATCAAGTTCTAGAAATTTGGTTTTATTTCCAGTACCGACTCATAAACACAATCTTTTCCTATTTATAGAGAGTCTACTTCAGTAATATACGAAATATTCATGAAAGATTCGACATATATGTAAAAAGATGCCCTAATAATTTTAATGTAGGTTGTTATGTTCGTTTGATTTTGCCACTTCAACTGAATTAAAGTTTTACTTTAATTAACGCTCTGTAGCCGATTACTATCTTGTTGTTTCCCGAATACAGTTTTAGTGCACCTTTTTCTTATCATGGAGAATTGCCGATTAATATTTTGCCTATGCTCTTGACCTATAAATTTCTCGCCCTTGGAGTCCTACGTGTTAAATTGTTCTAGAATTATTGCACCATATTTCGCAATATGATAAAATCCTCCAGTTGCTGGTTACTTTAGTTCGTTTTTCTCTTGAGTGGAATTTAACATCTTCTTCGGCCCGGTTACTTGCGATAAGCGCCATAATCAAGTACTGCAAAGGCGGCTTGGGTTTTCGATGAGTGTCCATTACGTGATTTTCGTATCGCTGACTTCACCGTGGGGTGAACAGAACCATCGACAAGTGTCGGATTAAAGAAACACCCTGGAATTTTAACCCTGGGAAGGCAATTCATTGCGAATTTGCCGATCGCCTTTGGCGGATTAATATGAGCCCATTTCCTGTCCCTCTGGTGGTGCCGCTGTTGCGATAAACGCATTGAAGTTTTGGCCCTTAACGTTGACTCCATTCGATTCAGTCTTCAGTGGCGAGCCTGCGGAATTTTCCTGCTTCTTAAGAACAGAAGAACACCCCAAATGGCGCCTACCTCTCTCTCTCTCTCTCTCTCGCTCTCTCTCTCTCTCTACTCATTTCAACGAAAGCTAAGGTAAAAGAAATTCTAATTGCTTGGTGAAAACCTTTTTCAAGGTTCATTCGTCAGTTTCAGGTGTTGAACCTTTTTTTTTGATGCGACAAAAAGCGACCTTCAGTCGCCAATTATCATTTTCTTTTTTCTGTTAACTGTAAAGAGTAATCATAAACTGTATTTTTTCTAAACCCAGGCGCCACTGGCTGCGTAGATTTGTTTCAAGAATTTAAATGCCGTAAGCCAGGGACGGGAGCCTCGGTTAGAACGTTCAATTACCCTTGGATTAATTAACTATAAATATTATCATTTTCAGTGCAATTGTTGTATTTTTTGTATCATGTGTCAGTAATATAAAGTCGAATTATCTTAGTCTTGAAATTTACCACATCTTTTATTTTTGTGTAATTTTATAGTATTGTGTGAATAAACTTTGTAAGCTTTATATACAGGAGGAGGCACAATAAGGATGAGTCCGATTCCCGCATGCTGCTGGCTTCTCGGCCTTCTGCGAGAACTGGTTATCTGCTGTGATTTGGAAGTTGGCGCCCGTTAATTTTGACCTACCTTATACACAACTAGGAAGACGTCCCTCCCGTAAGCAGTTTCGATGAACCACCCCTACTCCTCTGGGCTACGCTGTTTGCCTTTTTCCACCTATCCTGTTGCGGGTCGATGAAAAAGCTCGTTTGGCTCTTAACAAGGTTGTAGTGATACATCAGATCAATAACAATATTTCTCATTTATCGAGTTTTTCATTTCTTGCCATTACAAGATCCCTATGTGTGCTTCTATAAACATACCATATATCATTGGTATGTCGGTAGCCTAACTACTGTAAGTGTATGTCTGCTACATTCATGGATATTTTTAAACAATATTCTCTGAAGGGTATTTGAATCACATATGAATATTAATATATTATTACTCAAACGTGCATTATCAAACAGTTGGACATATGTTTGCTGACGATGTAACTAACACCAATTTTATTATGGTTTGGAGTTTGTAACTGAAATGCTGTATAATGAAGTGTCATCTTCGGAATAACTTTATCTTCCTAACGGTAAGGAAGTCATTGATTTCAACACTTAATCTTGACGGCATAAGGCGAAATAACGGGATCACATTACATTTGACATGGCTAATATACGGAGGTTAAAATAATTAAATAGAAATTAGAAATAATTATGATAAGAGGGCGTATTCTGGGTAGAAATTAAATACGTAGCTTTGACAAACGCATTCGGAAGATGTACTTTAAAAATCACGTAAATGAAAAGAGAAAATTCTGCCACTCTAATTTTGATTTAATTATTCAGTGTATATTTATATAATCTTCCGTTTGAGAAAAATAAATCCTCAAACAAGGGTCATTTATAATTTTCTATATATTGAATACGAATAAGAAGGGCGAGGATGATAAAAAATATTTGCCTTACACAAAATATCAAAATATAGAGATCAGAAGCTTTTTCCATATAATTGAATATTCAAC
>JABXWE010103001.1:0-84589 GCA_014611495.1 Limonius californicus | reverse complement strand
CCCCCCCCCCACCATACTTGTTTCGCTCCTTCTCCTTTGTTTTGTTTTCCTTTTCCTCACCCTGTCACTGCCTCCTCCTCCTCGCCATCCTGCCCCTCCTCAGTCGACTCTTGATCGGGTTTTTCATCAGTACGCATACTCTTCCCACCTCTCCCCGGATATCCTCCCCTCCCCTCGCCCAGTCCTCCCATGTCTCCTCAGGCATGCCGGCGCTTTGTATATCCCTTTCCAACGATGCACTCCACGCGCAGCATGGTCCTCCGATCGTCCCCTCCTCAACCCGCATGGCACAAGCTTGCTGTAGAGGACGGTTGGCCGGTCTTCCCAGAATATGCGCCCAGCATTCACCTCTTGATGTAGTGAGCCGCAAAATACAAATGTTTATACCTAAAAATGTTTTGTAACAATAAAATTTTTATTTTTAAACTAAAACGGAAGTTTTGTAGGCCTTTTACCGTCACGTCAAAACAGTATTCAAGTTGATTTGAATTTTTATGGCCCCATCCCAAGAATTTCATTCTCAATCTAGGACGGCTTACATGCCGGCCCTTTCGTTGCTATATCCGTCCCTGAAAGGTCTCCACCTGCTTCCCACCCCCGTCGCTCCCACCCCAAATGCGCCCCCCAGATGCCTACCCGCACGTACAGGGTGAGTGAAACTCGATGTCTCAGCTCTATCATAAGAAAAGGAAAAACGGTAGAAAAAATCTGAAAAGAGGTTCTTAAATGGGATTGAGTAAGGTCCATTTTAAGCCAAATTTGCATATTTTGCCATATTTAGAAACTGAAATAATGACGTCATCGAATTTTTTTCTTTGCAAAATTTGTTCAGAAGAATTAGCTCGTTTTAAGTATGCCAAAATATAGGTATGATTCTGGAAAAAGAAATTCGATGACGTCATATTTCAGTTTCCAAATATGGAAAATATGCAAATTTGGCTTAAAATGGACCTTATTCAATCCCATTTAAGAACCTCTTTTCAGATTTTTTCTACCGTTTTTCCTTTTCTTATGATAGAGCTGAGACACCGACTTTCGCTCACCCTGTACAATCCTACATTCCCTTGTTTCAATATTCCCCTGTTGTAATTTCTATTTTTAATTTAACTTAATTTTTTTTGTAATTCTATTAGGCTAAAGTACTACAAAAGACTACAAAAAGGCCACTCAGGCCCCCAATCACTTAGCTTGTACTGTCTGTTGTTTCCCTGTCCATCGCCAATCTGTCACCCTTGAGAAGTCGTCAGGCAGAGCCGGTGGCAATGTGGCATTCCTCCTAGATTCGCACACTGACGCACTTTACCTTTGTAGTTTGATAGTCTGCACCCAATACACTTTTTGAAAGTCTCCCTGAGCCATCATGTACGAGAGCGTTCAAAACACGTCCGTTCGCGAGCCTGTAGCCCGCGCCACTCCTTGTCGAAAATAGGTGTAATTAATTTTGGTAAAAAAAATTGTATGTTTGCAGACTTCAATCCTTTATAACTTTTAAAAGTTTTATCATGGGAATTCAATGAAAATATAGTAAAAAAAATGTTTTCCATTGGTGGCTCTACGGATATTGCCAATCTTGCATGATAATAATAATAAGCTAATACATTTCAGTAGAAATTATAGCTGTTCTACAACTTAGAACTTAAGTTTATCCTATTTAGTAGGTGGATTAGCCCTTTGTATTTCTAATTTTACCTACACTTCACTTCACTTCACAGCGATTGATGTGTTTGGCATTGGCACCCATTCTGTTACGCATCTTAGAGCTGACTTTTTCTCATTCCTGTCCATACCATCTTATTCTCATTGCTTTAATACTTCATACTATATTTTCTTTACCCAATATCTCTCCTATTTCATATTCATTAACTGCCTGTACTCATTCTCATCTATCTTCTTTTGTCCTGCTGTTGCTCTTATGACTTTTTTTGAGTATTTTTAGCTTTTCTTCGTCTTTTACCGTCAGTCTTTTTGTTTCTGCTGCATATGTTATTATTGTCTTGTATATTCTTTATTTACTTCTTTTACTAAGTTTATTGTCTTTTAACATTTGTTTATTACTGTAGAATGCCCTGTTTCCTTCAGAATCCTTTAGTTTACGTCTTGTTTTTCATTTTTTTTATGCACTGTTCCCAGATATGTAAATGTTTCGACTTCTTTAAATCTATGGCTTCCACATATGAAATTTGTCATTCTTTTGTGTTTTCTGGTAGCGAAAATGTATTTAGTTTTTTTCCTTCCCTTCAAGTCCTCGCTCCTTCGCATACTGCTCTGTCAGAAATGCTCTTTCCAATTTCTTCTTACTTCTTGATATAATTGCTACGTCGTCTGCCTAAGCTATGACTTGCGTGAGATTTTTATTGACAGTTCCTGCATCTCCTATTTTTGAATTATTGCGTCCATTGATAGGGTGAAGAGCAGAGAGGACATGGCATCTCCTTGTCGCACGCCTTTTTTAACTTGAATTTTTTCAGTGTAGTGAGTCCCGTGGCTGTGGTAGCATTGGATTCTTATAGTTGTTTTTACCATTTCTCTTACTTTTTTGGGTATTTTGATATTCTTTAGATCATCCATTAATTGCGCTCTTCTTAGTTGTCGAATGCTTGTTTTAAATCTATGAAGAGTATGTGCATTTCTATGTTGTACTCGTAGTTTTTTTCGGCTATTTGATTTAGTATGTGGATTGCGTCAACCGTGGTTCCACCTTTTCTAGAGCCATTCTGGTAGTCCTGTAATGCATTTTCAGTGTATTTTTGTAATCTTTCTTTTATGATAATTGTTAGTGCTTTGTATGTCACGTTGAGTAGGGAGATGCCTTTATAATTCTTGCATTTCGACATATCTCTTTTCTTTGGAACAGGGACTATTATACTAGTCTTCCATTCTTCCGGAATCTCCTCTTCCGTCTATATTCTTTCTATTAATTTGTGTATTTTCCTATGTACTATTTCCCCACCTTATTTTAATAAGTCTGCTGTTATATTGTCACATCCTGCAGCTTTTTTGTCTTTAATTGTTTAATTGCCTTCTTTAATACTTCATATGAGGGTTCTTCTGTATCTGTCTCTTCCTCATCTTGTATTGTTTCACTGATAATTTCCTCTTCTTCATCATTATATAGTTCCTCGTAATGTGTCTGCCAGCATTCTTTTTTAATATTAACCATTACTTTCTTTCTTTTACCTTTCCTCATATATCTATATAGTGCTTTTAGCATTATTATTCTTGCATTCTTTTTCGATTTCGTCCATTTCCCTTTCTATCCATTGTCCTGTCTTTATTTTACACAGCTTTGTTGTTTCTCTTCTGTGTTCTTCATACGTATTTTTGTCATCCTCATTTTGTGTGCTAAGCTATTTCTTTCTCGCTTTGTTTTTTCTTTCTCGCTTTGTTTTTTCTTTCTATTGCCCTCATACACTCTAGGTTGAACTGTTTGTTGTTCTTTTGTTTCTTCCTGTATCCTATGACTTCTTCTGCTACTTCATTTATACTATCTTTGATAGTTTTCCATTCTTCTATGTTTGCACCTTTCCTATCTTGCAGTCTTGTTGTTATTTCTAACTTGTATTTATTTTTAACTTGTATTTATTTTTTGTTTCTAATCTTACTTGATACAAAAGAAAATCGCAGTTTGCTGTGATGGAAATACAATCTGACTTTGAAAATTGGCTCGTCATTAGTATTTTTTCTTCTTCATATTCTGTGTTAGTAATATTTAAAAAGTAGCATTCCTAAGGTTTTTGGCATCATTTGAATAATTCTTTTGGAGTGGTAATTTGATTTTCATGTCATGTCTTTGAAGACTTGCCCCATCCAAACCATCACATACATTTTTTCATACGCTATCATCTAAAGAAAATGTAATTAGTTTTTATACTGGGCTGCTGATCTGTTTGTGAAGTAGCAATTTTCTTTTAATTGGATATAAGAGAATTTTGTGAAAGACACCAAATAAGATATTTTTTAGAATAAATGTATAGCCACAGTGTGAATGCTTCAAACATTCCTATAAAAAACAAAACTTACAGTTCTAACTTTTCTTTGTTTTTGAAATACGCACCTAACTTTTGGGTGTAAAGTAGCCGCACTATGTTTTTCTTTTGTTTTAAACGGAATTCGCAAATTCAGTTACGCCCCTAACAGCAACTGTTTTCACTGTGTTCACATTGAGAATTTAGAATAAAAGTTTCTACATTTCGAATTGACTAGATTATATTGTTATTATAAATATTCATAAATACTAGTTTCTGTTATTTTAATTATTATATAAACCTCTAGAAATAGATATTTTTCTTTTTATTATTAATGTAGGTATGCCTGAACAGTTGTTTTAGTTTAAGTTCGTTGTGTTGGTAAATATTTGTAGTTAGTTCTTTTTTGTGGTGACTAAAATTATGCCAAATTGCTAAATGTCTAGGAGCCAATTTTCAAAGATAGATTATATTTCCATCATAACAAATTACGATTTTATTTTGTTTCAAGCAAGATTGGCAATATCAGTAGAGCTGCTGATGGAAAATATTTTTTATCACTATGCTCCCATGGAGATCCCACGCTAACACTTTTCAAAAATATCAAGGGTTACAGTCAGCAAACACACAATTTTTTGTATCAAAATTATTTACACCGATTTGCATCAAATTGCAAAAACGTTTATGATCAAATAGGCATATATTTTGTATGAATATAACAAACAAACTTGGGCAAGTTATATATCAAATGAAAGCACATTTCATATGCTTTAAAAGAATGTATATTGTTATGGGCCAATCGAGCTTTTCTAACGACTCGTAACCAGATAGATGGAAAACGGCCTACAGCTTAGCTCAGAGGAGTAGGGGGAGTTCGTGAAAATCGCTTACGTGAGGAAATCTTTAGTTCCAAATTCAGCTGATTGTAGGTCCTCGTGGAAGGCCGAGAAGCCAACAGCTTTTGGGAATGGAACTCATCTTTATTGTGCCTCCTCCTATATATTTGAGTTTGCAAAATTCGTACACAAACAAGTACAAAAGCCACAATAAGAGGCAGTAAATTTTTAACACACATAATTAAATTGTTATAAATGACAGTACAAGAAAATGACAACAAGTGATAACACTATAAGTACGGATTACATATTTTTAATTTTTGAGACATCCGAAAAAAAAACTCGCCGCCACTGGTGCAACGGGATTTACGTTTTTCATACAGCTAGATACACCAGGGACGCTGAAGTTCACAAGAATAAAACAGAATATAATTTGGTAGTTTTATAATTAACAACTAACACCATACATGGCGACTGGAGGTCGTCTTTCTATTTATATGAAGGTAAAATTTGAAGTTTGCAAGTTAAAGCGAACAAAAAAAGGTTTCTTTATCACAACACAAAAACTGGATTTTTACCTTAAACGATTCTAGGAGCGGCCGGCACAATGTAATAGTGATTTCCAGATGCAGGAACAAAAAAAAGAAGGAAGACAACGTTTTTCGGGGCAGCGTTGAAACGAGATGTGGCTGTTACGCCCCTGGAGAATACGTTGCTTTCAATAGGCTGTTAACGTTGAACGAAGACGGGACTCTTTGGACGATGGTAGCCGCAGAGGGACAAGAGCTCGGCTTCGAAATTAATCCGCCAAAGGCGATCGGCAAATTCGCAATGATTTGCTTCTTGTTTGGGTTTAAAATCCTAGCGTACTGCTATAAGATCCGACAATTGTCGATGTGTTGTTTTCACCCCATGGTAAAACAACGAAACGAAAATTACACCAGGTATACCCTTCGAAAACCCAAGCCGACACTTGCAGCACTCGATTTATTTACGGCCCTTCCCTGAAAATGTAATTTGGGAAGACCGGAGCCATTAAAGGTGGAAGGCCTGTAAAAACGCAACATGACCTTTCATTCCCCCAAAGATTGCAACATATTTCGAAATGCTTCTAGAACGAAAGTGACCACGTGCCACCTTCGAGAGAAGCCTAAAAACATTTCCCAAATGCACTGTTTAACAAAGAAATTCCTGGAAATCCCGTCTGAATGGCGAAAATATAGTTCACAAAGAAAAAACCTTGAACGATTCTGGAACTAATTTGGTCATAAATTAATTTCTGAACGGAAAAATACTAACAAACTGTAGTCAATACAAAATTGCCGTTAAACTTGCGTTTTTAAGTTGTATCCATCAAATTACGGAATTAATTCATATAGAGCGGCAAATTTTAAAAGAACATAACAATATATCATCATTTAAACAATTATCGCAAAATATGTAGATTTATTTAAAATAAAAACTACACGTTTATGGGAGGAAAGTGCTCGAAATTTGACAGCCTATAATTTTCATAATTTCAAGCCCCAAAATTTGTACTTTTACATGTCTCCGTATACTAACACTTATCCGTTAATTTCATTAAAATCGGTGATGTGCAGATTCAAACATAAGTTTTCTTGACATGGAACGACGTATTATATTTTTTGTTATAGCAAAAGTTTAAATTTGTTTTGTAGCCTAATGTTTTGGTGGTAAAGGCAGAGTTGCCTGTTAAGCATGTTATATTCTGCATCTATTATGATAGCATTTTCTTGTTATCTATTACCTGGTACTAAATAATATAATATATAAAAGAATACAAAGATGTAAAAATTGAATGATGTTATATCAAGGGGTAGTAAATTATCCAGGTATCGTTTTCTAACTCAATGAGTCCAATTTCATAGCTCTTATAGATTGTCTGATATGAACTATTAAAAAAGGTTGTATTTTTTGAAGTTTGAAATAGACGGCAGGGTTTCCATCACTCTTAGCAATAGAAATTTTAAATAATAATAAGTTGATAGCAAATAAATTGGACGTTTACTTTTTAAAAATATAAAACAATTCCTACTTTATTAAAAAATCGCCTAGATACTCACAAAAATATCGACAACTTTCTCCATACTAATGCTATATAACTTATGATTTGAATGTCTCGTCAGACACCCTATAGATTGACAACCACATATCCATAAGTAATACAAGAAGTGCTGTTCCTTTTGTCTGTATACATAAAAAAATGGCTATGCTTTGTAAAAAACAAATTCATTAAGAAATTGGCCTTACAAATGTACAATTGTATTATCCTTTACTCAGACTTGTATCTTTTATTTTTGGGATCTCAAAAGTGAAATTTTAATTTGAAGCTCACTGAATATCTTGTCATAAAGCTGGGTCAGATAATTACATGTAGAATAATAGTGACACTTACGATGTGTCAGGTATGTAGAATAAATATGTAAATTATTACATATTATAGATTTTCTACATAATTTACATGTACAATACCCAATAAAATACTAATTATACTTGGTTTGCCTGCAAATTAGCTTTATATTCAGTCAAGCATGGGAAACAAAGTTCATTTATGATTCTTTGAAATCATGTAATAAAAAGCCGGTCTCACGCATATTGAGAAGTCAGGAAGATAATATTATTAGGCTTCTACGTATTGCAGAATATATTAACAATGTTATCATTATTTTTATGTCTATTCAGTCTATACAGTTTGAGTTTATTTATGTGAGTTACTTTCCTTTAGAAACCTGACAATTTTCTTGTAGGGAATATTTTCACAGATAAAATTGTGTTATGTAGAAAATAAAGCCATTATTCTGCATGTGTAAAATGCTTATGTTCTACATGTGTTATTCTACTTACCCAACTCTGCTATAAAGTACATTTTTCTGATTCTGTGGTCGCAGCCAGAGGGATTTCACTGCGGCTTTTGTTGCAGAAAACACTGCTACAAAAATTAAGAAAAAACTAGCAAACTCATGATATTTGTTTTTTGCTCTTTCAAAAATACATACCTAAGTGGTCCATCTGAAGGTATAAGACATGTTATTTTAACAAATAAATCAGACACATGCCGACTAAGTGAAAAGCAAAATTTCTAGCAGTCTAAATATTGTAACAATCTCTAAAATTTTAGAAACTGTTTTAAAGACTTCCTGTTTTATTGTGTGTTGTTGTTTTTCTGTATTACAATAAAACATTTCTATTTTTCCGTATTTCCCTCATAGCAAGCAAGTAGACTTTATATAAGTATTTTTATTTGTTTTTATAATCTAATTCACATAATAGAATGACTTTTCTGTTGTGCTGCAGGGAAATTAAAAGGTATGAATATGGTCCTACGGTTTTTACTTAGAAGGTGGTTCAGGAATTAGCAATATTTTGGTTATTTTTTAAAATACTCCAAAAAATGTATATATTTGTAAACTAAACTACTCAAAAATGAAGAGGGATATTGTAATATCAAGCATATATATTTGTATTTGGCGTCTAATGGTCATCTATTATTTGTAATTAGAGCAAGCGGCAATGTTTGATGTTAAAAACACAAAAAAAAATCGAATCCAGTTGCAATTGTTTAACTGTATTAGTGCCAAGTCGAGTTTGTGTCTTAGATTGAATAATTTTACCTGTCTTCTTTAAGATATTTTTTGTTTATTGTTTTTAATGCGTGTTCTTAATAATAAACAACAATGCAGAGAAATCATTTAACAATAGAACAACGAAATTTAGCCTTTGCTATGCACTAAAGAGAGATCGCCAGGACGCCATTGCTGATATGGTAGGAACCATGCAGAGCGTAATTTCACGCCCTAGAGGCACAGGTACGACTGCAAGAAGCCCTGGGAAGTGAATCTTTTCGCCTTACAACACCGCGTGAGGGTCGACTTCTGGTAATTAATACAAGAATGCACCCCTTTTCAACTGCTCGACATCTACAGCAAGTGTTCCAGAATGCCACAGGAAATCGAGTCTCCGACCAAATTGTGAGAAATCGATTGTGACATGTCCTGCAAGAACTGTGGCTCAATGAAGACACCGGCTGGTATGGTCAAGAGTCAAGACGGTCAAGCGATACCGTGGGATGACATATTGTTTTCGGACAAGTCCAGATATTGTGTCTGCAATCATATGATAATAAATACATGGTATAAACTACCAGAACGAAGACTATATACGTGGACCTCGCCACAGCACACTCCACAAGCAATAATAAGAAATCAAATTGATTATATATTAATAAATAAACGTTTTAGAAATGCAATTAGGAGCGCAGATGTTCATTCAGACCACGCTTTACTGATAGCCAATCTAAATGTAAGATTAAGAGCCGTAAGACGAACAGCCCAAATAAGTAAGATGGATATATCAAAGCTCAAAAATGAAGAAGTCGAGGAAAAATTAAAGCTGAAAATTAATCAAGACCTACAGATAATATATCCAGAAAATGATATTGAAGCTGAATGGAAGAGAGCAGAAAAAATAATAATTCAAAGTGGGAAGGAAATGTTGGGTACAAATAAAACTAAAGCTAAACAACAATGGATGATCGAAGACATATTAAAATTGATGGACGAACGAAGACAATTTAAAAACGGGAACGAGGAACAGTATGTATAAACTAATTTACAAATAAAAAGAAAAATAAAAGAAGCTAAAGAAAAGTGGATGCAAAAAAATGTGTAGAAATGGAAGAACTACAAAATAAATTTGATGAATTTAATATACACAAAATGTTAAAAGAAGTAACTGGCAATTACAGAAGAAGAACTTCTTATACTGTCAGGGACCACGATGGTAATCTAATTTTGGATAAAGCAGAGTTAAAGGAAATGTGGGAAAGGTATATTACTGAATTGTTCGAAGACAACCAACAGGTGAGAGAAAAAGATACTAACAACAGCATGGAAGGATCGGAAATATTATAAACAGAAGTAGATTACATATTAAGAGCTGCAAAAAACGGTAGAGCAGTTGGGCCTGATGAAATCCCTGTAGAAGTTATTAAGTTACTAAATGACACAAACATTAAAAATTTAACTAAATTATTTAACCATATATATGACAATGGGAAAATTCCTGATATCTGGATGAAATCTGTATTTATTCCTCCTTCAAAGAAAAAATACGTAAAAACATGCAATGACTTTCGGTTAATCAGTCTAATGAGTCTTATTTTGAAGCTCTTATTAAGAATTATACAGAACAGAATTGATAAAAAATGTGAATTTAATATTGACAACTCACAATTTGGATTTCGAAGTGGTTTGGGGACAAGAAATGCACTTTTAAACATGAACGTTTTGTTACAGAAGTGCAGAGTTTAAAAAATCGGTATTTGTCTGCTTTATAGACTTAGAAAAGGCCTTCGACAGGATACAACATAAGAAATTACTGAAGGCTCTTGAAAACATTGGACTGGGTGGAAAGGATATTGGGCTCATAAAGAATATATATTGGAATCAAAAAGCTGTGGTATAAATAGGTGACGAACAAACTCAAGAATGTCCAATAAAAAGAGGTGTTAGACAGGGATGTGTCTTGTCCTCGGTCCTGTTCAACATATATTCTGAATGCATGTTTCAAAAGGCCTTCTGGGAACGAACGGAGGGCATAAACATAAACGGCGAAGTTATAAATAACATACGGTATGCGGACGATACCGCCATACTAGCAGAAAGTTTAGAAGATCAGCAGCTCCTTATTAACAACAAAATGAAGTAAGCGAAGAAATGGGCTTGAAAATAAATATCAAAAAAAACTAAACTCATGATAATAAACAACCCGCCTGGAAATAGAGCACAAATAACGATCAATCAGACAGTAATAGATCAAAACACAAGATTTAAGTACGTACGTCGGGGTCACCAAATATGATGGCAAGACCTAATAGAAAGTCTTGACACCAAATAATCTCAAGTTAAACAACTTTATGGGAGAGATATTCGTGTTCATTCAAGATAGTAAAATATGGTAACTAAGTAAATAAAGACAAAACATAACCAACCCACACAAGATAATTTGATAAATATAGCACGCGTGCACTACAGTACTTAGGCTGCTGGATAAATACCGACCTAAATCCTGATTAGGAAATTAAAATTAGAATATCGTGCTCGGGTTGTTTTAAAGATGTTTCGAGATGAGGGAATAAACCAGTTTGCTCTTCCTCCGCTATTTTCAGACCTCAACCCCATCGAGTATGCATGGGACCTTTTGCAGAGACAGCTGAATCATCATAATCCAAGGCCTACTACTGTGCAACAGCTGAGAGATGTATTGCCAGCACAGCTTGCCTGATGTAACCTTGCTTGTGACTTAACATTGCGCACTACCACGAAATTGGTGGGGGAGACCTGGAGATCATTTCGTCATGTGTTTGTAGCAGTCAACATCGCTGTAGACTCTAGTGAAAAGTGCGTGCAATTGAGTTTTAATCTAAAATTAAAGCAGGGATGCGTACGCGCATTTCTTTTACTGAGTGTCAGAAAGCTAACTGCCCATATACATTGTACTCGTCTCTGTTCCTCCTAGTGTCAACTCTTTCTCGCGCCGCGCAGCTCCCACCAGTAAGGTTAAATCAGTCAGGCTGTACTGTGGCATCAAATTCCACAAGAAGATATTGATAATTGCATTGAGAGTATGCCAGCAAGATGCAGAACAGTTATTACCGCCAGAGGAGGCGCCACGTGGTATTAGAATTTAATAAATTTAAATGAAAGAAGACAATAACGATGTTCATTATGTTATTGTTAAATTTCTTCTTTAAACGTATCTTTGTCGTAATTTTCATGTTCAATACTAAAATCCCGTTATATTTTGTTGTTTTGGTAGTTTTTTTTATTGTAAATGCAATTGGTGTTGCCTTTAAGTGTCTTACATTGCAATATCCCTATTCATTTTTGAGTAGTTTAAATAGAAGTCTATAAAAGTTGGTTGCAAAAGTCTTTTATTGTTGAGATGATATTCAAGTTTTTTTACTTAAAAAAACTATTGATATTTTTGCCTGTACTCTGATAGAGTCTTCTCTATCAACCATTTGACTCGGCATTGTTTAAACTAATGCAATTTAAAAATATATGATTGCAAAAATAACTTTACAATTTTAGCCAGCTTGGTAAGTCATTGTGTATCTGTTAGCTAGTATACAAATGCTAGTACAACAGAGAAGCAGCTGCTTTCCAAGTATACTTGGTAAAATTGTTGAAAATTGGTTGAATGGCGTATTTAAACTTGAATGAATTGCAATTGATAATTTGCTTGTATATAACTACTATCTAATAGTAATCTAAAAAAGAATAAAAAAATGTAATTTTCTTCTAATCCAATAAACATTTTGTCAATCTTCCAACAGTAATTTTGTCCTACTCGTGACAGTACATATATTGGAGTATATTCGAAATAATCAAAATGGTAGCTAGTGGAGATTTGTTCTTAACCACTTTGTATGTTACGGACTATTGATTTGTCGCTAATTTGAAATATTATTTAGGGTTATGATCAAGCGAGCTCAAGGAAGAAAAAGGTTTGGCAGGAAGAATTTCAAGCAGAGGTATTTTAAACTTACCACACATGATCTCAGTTATTCTAAAACAAAAGGTAGTTTCTATTTTCTTATTTCTCCTAATCATTATTTTAACACAAAGTATTTTAAGGGCGCGAAGCTCTATGCCAGATTCCGTTATCGAATATTCTGGCAGTTGAAAGACTGACCGAACGTTCATTTAAAATGAAGAATATGTTCCAAATTGTACAGCCTGAGCGGGCCTTGTACGTTCAAGCAGCAAATTGTGTTGAAGAGAAGGAGTGGGTCGATTTGTTAACCAAAATCTGCCAAACCAATGCGAATCGTTTGGAAAAATATCACTCCTGCGCTTTTATTAATGGCCAATGGTTGTGGTAAGTTTTATTAGTAAATACAAAATTTTCTTTTCTGTATCACATGATTTGATATAATGTGTGAATCATTATTTCAGTTGTAAATCTCCAAACGAATTGGCTCCAGGCTGCAGCGCTGTTTCCCGACCTGAAAACAGTTTGCATATGACTTTAGATCCAGAACGAGAAATGCAACGTATGCATTCTCTAATAATATCTCATATGTCAGGAATAGAAAGACTTTCCAAGACACGAGATTGTGCAGCTGTATACTCTTCAGGAAGCAGACTGTGTTCTAACGCACAAGATACAGATGGTTTCTATCACACCTTAGAACAAATAGTAGAAGTTGCATACCAGCTTGAACAGAAACATAGAACATATCAACGCATGTTGGCAAGGGAAACTAAGTATGGCAGCAAGTAAGTTTACTCCAAATTGATTATTATATTTTTGATCATCAGGGCCAGGATTTAAGTGCACTTGCAATTTAATAACAAACAATATTTAAGCACCAGAAATAATTATAAAATATAAAGGAATAAGGTTACATTTGGTTGTACTATTGGATTTTTTCACTCATAATCATCATCATCATCTGACATGGAGCTGACTCGAGGGTCGATCCGGGATATGCCAGGTCCACTCCATGCTAGTAGGTGGGTAGGAATTTACGGGGTAGGGTGGGGCATTGCAGAACGTTAGCATGTCTGCAATGTATATCGCAAGACACCGCTGCTGCAACACCGGGTAGTTAGTAAACTACGCATCAATGGGGTTGTTGAGAACGTAGCCGAAACCGTTATGCCATTATGCGTTTGAGCCTAATAAACTTTAGTTTCAAAGTTTCACATTGTTCTTATTTCACATCTATCTGTTGTTCTAAAGTTACAGATTGCACCTATCTTAGTTTCCTAATAAGTAATAACCTATTTAATAGTTACTCTCAAACTTATCTTTACTGTCCGTTATGCGATTATATATTTGACCCCAATAAACTTTGGTATCAAAGTTTCACATTGTTCTTATTTCACATCTATCTAATGTTCTAAGGTTACTGAAGGTTCACATTGATCGTAGTTCACCAGTGTACCAAGGTTACTGATTCTACATCTCCTAGTTTTCCAATAACTAACAACCCCCCATAATATTCACTCCCAAGCCCATTCACACTGTCCGCTATGCGACCATGCCCCCTACCCCAAGAATCCCGGTATCAAAGATTCACCCTGCTCGTATCTCCCATCTGAACATTGTTCTAAGGTAACAGACCGCTCCCCTCCCCGTGTCCCATCCAATCACGTAATACTCGACGCACTGACCACTACTGCCCTACCCCTCACTTGGAAGACCGACTCTGGATTGTACCTCTCGCATCCCCAACCTTCCCCTCTGCCGCTGACACCGGCATCTGCCTCGCTTCCTCTCCCCTGCCCTCCCCCCTTACCCACCCATTGCCTCCTCCTCCTCGCCTTCCCGTCCCTCCCCTGTCGACTCCTGAGCGGACTCCTCTGCCAACGTGCACACTTCTCCTACCTCTCGTCGGACCTCCCCATACCCCTCTCTTGCGCCCAGACCTCCCATGTCTCCCCAGGCCTGCCGATGCCCTGCATATTCCCCCCCCCTTCAATGATGAAATCCACGCGCAGCACGGTCCTCCGATCTGCATGTCCTGTGCCCGCATGGCATAAGGCAGCTGTAGAGGATGGTCGGCCGGTCCCCCTAGAATATGCGCCCAGCGTCCCCCTCGTGATGCAGCGAGCCGCCCAACACCTCGAATACATATCCGACCCGCATCACATAAACATCCAATACAAATCGTAGCAGCACATTTACATGCAAGACCAATGAAAACATTGCTAAGTAATTAATCAAGTAATTAGTTAATTAAAGGCGAGTAATTTCTTTGAAATTAGTCTGGGTTAAGAGAGATTAAAGTGTCAAAGCGCGTCCCTCCCTTTTCCTAGTTTTCTATTAGACTACCGGTGCTACCTACTACTGCTAAAGACTACAATGGCTACTCAGGCCTACGACACTTAGCTTTTAACTGCGTCCCCCTCAGTGTTGTTGTGGTCTGTGTCGGTCGCTGTTCTTTCCCCTTGTTGAAGTAGCACCTTGTAGAGGCGGCAGTGGTTCTCCTCTCTTCCGTCCCCGGGTGGATACCCTCGCACTTGCACTCTATTGTTTGCCCCCAAAATTGTGTTGTTTTCAGTCTCGCTAAGCACTTTCGCCCGGAGCGTTTTGCGAGCACTCCCGTTCCCACGTTGTTATTATTAAAGCAAAACTAAGAAGAAATCCAATAAATTATACACACGTACGTACCCGATCGCGCCGCCCATGCAACCCCATTCCAAAGCTACTTGGACATTACTTTAAATTTTTAAAAGAATGTGCAAAGGAAATAGTAAAATCAACTAACTGATAAATCCAAGTTGAGTTGACCGACTTAAATACCTAGGAACTTGGAATCTATTCCCCAACTCGCCCTGCCTGTTCCCTAATATTAATAACTTTGTCAATTATGTGAATAGTGGATAAAGCAATTTATGACAACTTTACTAAACTGAATAATGAAATAATTAATACCAGCCAAACAAACTAACACTTTGTTTTAAAATGAAAATAAAGGAATATAAACAGTCCCTAAGTTCCCCTCGTCTGACTACCTGTTTTGCGATTATTTATGCACTAACGCAACCCATTCTCGGAGCCGCCTGCAACAGCTATTTTTAGACGGGGCCCCTTTCATTGTCCGGCCTGCCTGCGCTTTTAAAATGACTTGAATGAACACGATTGAACAGCGAATATATGTATGTACAAGATCCACTAAATAAACCTATTTACAGTTATTTCTAACTATTCAAATTGAATCTAGTTAGCCTTTTTTATAGCGCAAAGCTCTTTCAAGCGCCTGCCCGCAATTATTCTATATTAAACGCTAATTCCCTAAACTAAGGCAGAGCCCCACTAAAACGCGTGCACCCCGGACGGGATCTCGGACCGAATGTTTTCACTTTTAAATAAAACTTTTTCTTCTGGTTTTACCCAGAAAAGTTTTTTTATGTTAGTGAAGTCGCCCTTTAAAAGAAATAACAAATAATCCCTGTCAAAAATGTATTTCTTAGGCTACTGTAATATTCTGGAAAATATAATTATCTTCTTTCTAATGCAATATCACCCGAGATAATTGTAACAGTAATCTCTTCATTGATTTTCTTGAAATGTTCTGACTTGCTTAAAATGTCTTTTGTGGGGCATTTTCAGTTACCTAAAAATAGGAGCTACATATTTTAAGTGAAGTAAGATATAGATAAGTCTGGTGGTAGCTCAATTGGTAGAGTAAAACGTCAATTCGGGCTTGGGTTCGAAACCTAAGCATTACCAGGCAAAATTATAAAAATCTTGTCTGCAACCCACAATGCACAATGTCCCAACCTGGCTTGCAACTGTGGGATCTTAATGCTACAAACCTTTCATTTCATTTCTGTCATTTGGATTCGACGTTAAACTGTAGGTCCCCATGTTTCTACCTTAGAGCTGAGGGGAAACACGTGGTAGAGAAGAGGCCGATGCCCAGCAGTGGGACAAAAAGGCTTTCAGTGAGGATGTAGATATTTTTGGTAATGTCTTAAGAGTTATTTTGTTTTTATATAAAGTCTGAGCTCGATATGAGATATTTTTCTTCTATTTGCATATACAGGGTGCCCCATGACGTGAGGTCACTACTTCATGTACGTATTCTTTAGATCACATATAGTTATTAAAAACTAATGGACCAATGAGCACGTTACAATAATTCCACACCAGATATTCACTGAAAACATGTTGATAATTTGACAATGTGATTTCGTGTAGATTCTCCACATCCCAAGAGTGGCTCTTCTTCCTGTTCATTAATCCATTCCTTGTAAATGTTGTCACATCCATGAATAAAATTATACTACGTAGGTTTCGACAGGTCCCGGGTTGCGCACATTCGTCGCCCGTTCACGTATGATCAGGAGAGTTAAGACAGCGTTGCTCCGGTCAGTACTTGGATGGGTGACCCGAAGGTTGCGTTAACGCGGCGCCTCTCTCCCACGAGGATTGATCACTATGGGAGAGTAGATCAACAACCCTCCTTATGGGGGAGGCCCTTGCCCAACAATGGGATGATGCGGCCCAATACATTAAAAAAAATAATAAAAAAGGTTTCGATTTTGAATGATCCAGCGGCAAAATTCCATACGACTAGCGAAATCTGAAAATAAGAGGGCTTGAACAGGCTGGATATGAAATGGATATAAACCATGACGTTGTAATGTTCTCCAAACTCGCATTCGTTGTACATTACCTTGGGCAGATACACGACAAACAGAGGTGCTGGGATTATTATCAATTTCTCACAGTATGTTATCGTTGTCTAGTACATGCTGTACTGGACGCTCAGTCGACGGTTCCGGGAAAGTTTCATGTTCACGTAGGTAATTGTGTACTCTTTGGAAAACTTGTTGGTCTGGATTTGGAAATCTCAACCCATATTCTCGAGCAGGGGCTACTGAGTTTCCATCACAAAAACCATACATGTAATGGATATCGGCGTACTCTCGTGTTGTAAAAGTAAACATTATTAACACTGTTAATAAACGCAAGCAGGGAAATCAACTTTAAGGTGCTTTACTGTTTGATATACAAGTAAATGTGTGCTAAAATTAATTATGGTAATTCGATAAGGAAACAACGCGGATAAAAGACATTTAAACGGAGAAAAGCGAAGTATAATTAGTATTTAAACAAAATTTGGCAATTACAGAATCGAAACGCCGCCGGTAGGAGTCAGGTTTGCGACGGGTTGACCGGAACCTCGACTACGCGGGCGGGTGTAAAGATAAGGTCATAAAACTGAGAGGAAAGTGTGGGCAGAATCCGCGAGAATGAGTGAGACAGATACAACTGATGAAGGAAACAAAAGAAGAAGGCAATACGATAACGAAGAGGGTGAAGGGCCGGTATTTACGAAGAGCAAAAAAACTGTGCGGTCACCAGCAACGAAGAATAAAAGCAAGGATGAACTGATATTAGATGAAATCAGGGCAATGAGAAAAGAAATGAAAGAGGGTTTCCAGAAAAATGAAGATGAACTAAAACAACTAAAAGATGAGGTAAAAGAATTAAAGGATAAAGAGAAGACCTGGATGCAGGAAAAACAACAGTTAATTAGCAGAATTGTTAAAATAGAAGAATTAGCCGAAAAACAAGAGCAAAAAAAGAGAAGAAATAACATTATAATAAAGGGTCTAAAAGCAGATGAGGGGGAACTTGAAAAAAAAGGTTGAACAGTTTCTGAGTAAGGACACAAAGGTGCAAGCAACGGTAAAGGAAGCATATAAGATCGGCAAAATAGCGGAAAGAAAATGCATAGTTGCAAAAATAGAAACATTTGAGCAAAAATTGCTAATAATGAGAAACAAGAATAGGCTGGGGGAAAAAAAATATACATGGAAAATGATCTAACGAAAGACGAAAGAGATATCCAAACTAAAATAATAGAAGCAGCCAAGGAAGAAAGAAGGGCAGGAAATAAAGTAAAAATAGGCTATCAGAAAATAACAATAAACAACCAAATATACGAGTGGGATAAAACAGAACGTGAAATAAGATATGTGAAAGAAGATAAGAGGCGAGAGAAAGATAGCACCACGGCAAAAAACTGATGAATAAACAAGAACAACTGAAAATGAAGACGAACAAGGCAACGAATATGGACGAAACTGTAAACCAAAAGAAAAGAAAGCAAAAAGCTAAATGTAGAAACAAAAATGGCAAAGAAACGAAAATTAGAAATAAAGTAAACAAAATAGCAACCTGGAATATAAAAACCATGCTTGCCCCTGGGAAGATGATGGAGCTAGCTAGGGAAATAACAAAATATGGGATCAGCATAGCTGCACTACAAGAGATTAGATGGGGCGGGCGAGTAGAAATAAACGAGAAAGACTTCAAAATGTTGTACTCAGGGGAAAAAAACAAGGTCATAAAGGTACTGCATTTATAATTACAAAATCAAACGAACTTACCTTAAGTGATGTTCGATTGTAATTATATGAGCCGACTCACCCGAGATGATCACTATGTAGTACTATTCGATGTGTACTACGAACCACAAGTTTAAAGCATGCAAAAAAGTACAAAGTGTACTCAACCCTCCTTACCACCAGTGTGCTATGCGTCATTCTATTTAAAGCCAGGAAAAAAAAGGCGAAAGGGCTATTATGGAATAATAACGGGTAGGGTGGGAGTGATCATCTCGGGTGAGTCGGCTCATATAATTACAATCGAACATCACTTAAGGTAAGTTCGTTTGATTTTGTAATTATATTAGCGACTCACCCTCGAGATCACTATGTAGATGTTTAAAGTCACTAGTTGATATAATACAATTTGTATAACTGACGTTTACAAAACGTACAGGAATACGGAATAATTCAACTTGAACAAGTTAAGTAATTAATAACATGGACATTCATAAAAAATACTAGAGATTGTAAAAAGCGAAGAAAACCCCATTTTATATTGGGGATGGGGTTACCTTGCAAATTGCTTTTCCAAGAGATTCGCTGTGCAACACTGGACGGTTGTAGAAATTTGCAAAAGTCTTCGAGTTATTCCTCCAGCGTGCAAGCCAAGCTTGTCTAAAAACAGCTGATGTGGCTGCATGACGCGTATCCAGCGACTGAGAGTCTGTGAACGCGCTGTTCGATAGGGTTTTTTAAACGTAAGATGCAAACACGCAAATGATTCTCCTCTCGCACCATTGCCAAATCTTCCTGGCTAAATCATTTAGGAAGAGATACTAAATGCCTCCAGTGCGATTGATGTAGGCAATGGCTGTAGTGTTGTCGATGCGAAGAAGTACTTCGCAATTTGCAAGATTCTTAGCAAAACATGTTAACCCTAAAAAGGCAGCTAAGAATTCTAAACGGTTAATGAGCAAACTACGTTCGTTAGGTTTCTAAAATCCGTGAGCTCGTTTTCCGTCACAATAGGTTCCCCAACCGGTCAGAGATGTATCTGAATTAATTTCTATAGCAAAATGTAATTGCCTAATTGGATTGATAGACAAGTTAATATTACGGAGCCACCATTTAAAATCCTCTGACAGAGTGCTGGGAAGGATCATTTTTGTTTCAAAATTGTTATTGGCAACTTTCGGAGCCAAACAATTGCAAAGTTCAAAACGCTTTGTATAAACCCAACTGAAAGCGATAGCAGGGCACGCCGCTGTTAGAACTCCTAGAAACTGTGCAAATCCTCTAATTTGAGAAGTTTATAACTTGCTAAATCTCTGTAAAATATTGAAAATACTTGACCTCTTTTCCCTGGTGAGTTCTATTAACATGTTAACAGAATTAAAAATAAACCCGAGTACATTTCTGCCGGGGATCAAGCTTACTTTTTTCGGTATTAATCGAAAAACACCAGGGAACGGAGTAGCTGACAAGTGTAAGAAACGTTAACCGAACACTCCTTGAACGATCAACCCAGGCAGAGTATGTCGTCCAAATAGATTACGGAGACCAGACCCCGAGATCTTAAGCGAGTCATAATGGGTTTCAACAATTTGGTGAACCCAAACGGTGCCGTACAAAAGTCCAAATGGGAGGCAATTAAATTCGAAGAACGTGCCTTGAAATCTAAACCGCAAATATTTCTTAGATATATTTGCTATTGGAAGTAGGAAATAAGCGTTTTCCAATCTAAAGTAGCCATGAAGCAATGGGGCACAAGTAATGTACTAGCTGTTCGTGCATCTTCCCCTTTTGAAATGTTCGGTGTCAAAGAAGTGTTAAGCTTTTTTAAATTTAACATGAAAATCTTTAGTTCCATCGGGCTTTGGCACAAGAAAGCATTTGATAGAAATTGCCCTGGGCAGTTTTTACATGGAGATATTGCCCCCAGCTGTAACAAATTATTAATGGACATTTGTAAATCATGTATGTTGCGCCTGTTTTTGTTGAAACTTAAGGTCCTTTGAGGACCGTTCGATGACTTTGGCCGTTTTTATTCTGTCTGACAACTTGTCGCCAAATAGCCCACCATCGAGAGGAGCACTTTGGGCAACCTCTTTGATGTTTTTGTTTAATGTGTGGGCGATGATCGTTTTTCGGGCTTGCGAGTCCGTAAAGTGGACGTCGCAGAGGAGCCGGCCAGCGTCACTCAGCAATTCGATGAGCTGTAATTGCTCCCCCCCCCTTCCGTTCCAGTCTGATAACAGGAGGGATAGGGCCTTCCCTATACTGGCTAAGGCCGCTCCCAGCTGCACCTGTTTAGAGCGTAAGCGATCATCACAAGACCGGGAAGGCTCTGTCAAAGCAGCCTTGATTTCTTTGTTTCATTTGGGACCATCCATTAATAAGCAATAGCCGGAGGGAGGGTGTGTTTTAATTAATCCCTCCCGAATGTCAGTAGAAAGTCCTGATTTTAAGAGGACCTCCCAACGACAGGCCACGTCCGAATGGGGATTATCGCCCTTCAGTATGACAGCGGGCCGGTCGTCCCCTAAAGCTCGTAAAACGGGTTGTTCCAGAATAGGCACAGCTTCGGTAACGTTTGCTGAAGGTGGTCTGTTCGCCGAGGTTTCGGGTAAGTCCCCCTCTTGTATGTTGGCTGTCTCTGAGGACAAAGAGGCGATGTTATGGCGGTTGTACTTACGTACCCCCAAAAGAGCCAAGACATAAGGTGGCAATAAAGTACTTCCCAAGTACAAAAGAACAACACATCACTGATGTGGTCTTTTTTAACATCACCTGCACTATATTTGTACTTACTAGCTCAAAAGAGCCGAGACATAAGGTGGCAATAAAGTACTTCCCAAGTACAAAAGAACAACACATCACTGATGTGGTCTTTTTAACATCACCTGCACTATATTCGTACTTACTAGCTCAAAAGAGCCAAGACATAAGGTGGCAATAAAGTACTTCCCAAGTACAAAAGAACAACACATCACTGATGTGGTCTTTTTTAACATCACCTGCACTATATTCATACTTACTAAGTAGCTCAAAAGAGCCAAGACATAAGGAGGCAATAAAGTACTTCCCAAGTACAAAAGAACAACACATCACTGATGTGGTCTTTTTAACATCGCCTGCACTATATTCGTACTTACTAGCTCAAAAGAGCCAAGACATAAGGTGGCAATAAAGTACTTCCCAAGTACAAAAGAACAACACATCACTGATGTGGCCTTTTTTAACATCACCTGCACTACATTCGTACTTACTAAGTACGGCGCCGCAAGACAGCGTTCTGAATACAGTAGTGTTAAGTGGCATGGTGCAACAAGTTGGAATGAAGTAGAGCAGTAGCAAGAAGCGATGCTTACGTCACTGCTTCGATTGCATCAGCGGTAGACGCTGAGTATGCAACTCTAAAAAAAAAGACGCAGAAATTACCTGATGGCGTAACATAGGATTCTTAAGAGATGCTTCGAGAACGACTTTTGGGAAACGATGTCTGGGACCTGGTGATCGAGGGCGAATGCAAACGCAACCGGGATGAGCTGGCGCGTATTACACGGCTGCGAGCTGGTCGCCGATTTGGGTGCGCTTTTAAGCGTCTTTTAAGTCGCTTAAATTCTCGATAAAGATGATCCATGTCGGTCCGTGAAGCATGTTGGCGATGATCCCCCATTAGGGCGAAGCACGAGCACAAATAAAGGAAAAAACAAAACCAAAACAGGAAACAAAGAGCGAAAATTAAGACGTGTGGTTTCGTCTGCACAAAGAATACGAATGACGCATAGCACACTGGTGGTAAGGAGGGTTGGGTACACTTTGCACTTTGCATGCTTTAAACTTGTGGTTCGTAGTACACATGGAATAGTACTACATAGTGATCTCGAGGGTGAGTCGCTAATATAATTTCAAGGTAAAGGCGTGTGATAAAAGTGGGCTGCGAGCTTCTATGAATGTAATTCGACAATCTGCTTAACATTCCTTGCTATTATACATTTCGAGGCGAGAAAATGTATTTGTATAGACAAAGCGACTGTACAGAATCTCAAAAACAAAAACATAAAATGTTTGCTTTTATAAACATGAGGAAAGCAATAAGGTACTTATAGTAAACTGTGTCACAAAAATAGTGTTGCTATGAATACAGGGTGGGGGAAAAGCATTGAGCATTGCACAGGGCAGACTACAAGAGGCAATGTTGTTGGTAGCTAGGCTTAAGCTTGCATATCTTTAGCATAGTAACTGATTGCAATGCGATTATCCTTTAAGCTGAGGCAAGGTGCGCATTTAGTGTTACTGTTACCACTTATGTGTTTATATATAAAGATGTCAATGGGAATATTGGCTAATATAAGCAGTGGCGTCGCTGGCGAGGTTATGATTTATATCCCCTGATGTGTTTACCCAAATGGTAACGTATCTACTGTTATTATATGTGGTATATAAGCACTTGTTCCTATTATTGTAGTTATACAATATTTGTGCGTCTTTGTAAGTAAGTGTTGGAAACAATAGCGTAGTGAATATAAGTAGCTATATGAGTAGATAATGTGTGGCATGGTTAATCATTATTTACCTACCAATCATTCGGGGGTAGTCAGTTGGTAGAGGTGGAATCGAAAATGCGCCTACGTCGAATTATTATTATAAATGCAACATTAATGCCAGGATGGCATCGACTGACTTTTACGTGGGGCAGTGGACACTAGTTATATTCTTCTCTTCGCACCTTTGTACGTGTATGTGTGTTTAAAAGCTTTACTACACTCTGAATGAACAGCCGCTTCTTCAGCAACTTCTCCTGCAAGTTTGGGAAGCCGTATCGAAATCCATAACAGAATTACACAAATATTTAATGATTACGTCATGAACACTTGTGTGGTTTCCGCGCTTGGGCCCGGGAAGGAGGATTCCGAACTTGCTGATCGGTCTTAAACCAACAGAATGGGCGAAAATATAATAAATTCTGTATGTTCTTTACAGCGAATTACTACTCTTTCAACGTGCTGGCCTTATAAGGAAGAATTTACAGACAATTGAAGGACACAATTCTCTGTAGTATCACGACAACGCACTAAATTATATTAAAGCTAAAATAATGACCAATACACAAGATAATATAACACGAAAGTAACATAGATGCGGCAACAGACAAAATTAATAGATGGTATGCATCGAATGCATAGCTCAACTTCAATTGGCATAAGGCAGGACATGTAGCCCGAGTAGGAGAATAAAAACTAATGAGACTTATAGTGCATTGGAGACCTTAAGGCTCTAAAAGAATATTGGACAACTGAATATCTGATGAGGAGATGTAAGAAATTTCTCGAAGTACGGTGCTTCCGACAACAACAAAAAAATGGTGGTGGACTACTTCCAACTGTGGATAAAGATGATTATACAGTGATAGTGATCAGGTCTTATCTTGAATTTTAGGTGTACGATATACTTATGTATTGTTCCACACTTTTTTCCAAACTTCACAAGTAAACTAGGGTCTTTCTCTTAACGCTATAATCCAGTGCCAGCTGATACATTAACGACGTCCATAATTTACTGTTGCACAATATTAGCTACATTTATCTAGTACAGGCAACTGTGTTTTCATGAAAGCGTTTTGTTGATTTATGAAACTGTGTTTCCATGAAAGCGTTTTGTTGATTTATGAAACATACTAAAAACTGACATCGTGAGTATTTCTGACGTACATTGGATGTAATTTTGACCCACCTACATTATTTTTAATAAAACTTATGCTTAAAATAAAGTAACACTATCGTCACCGGCCTTGGTGATCTAGTGGTTAGCGCACTTGCCTATAGAGCCAAAAGACGCGGGTTCGATCCTGGCTGAGTTCGGTGAGATTTCTCTGGCGGGGTAATATCTGAAAGTGCGCTTTCTGTCGGATAATAAGCAAAGCCGTAGGTTCCATGCCTCTGCGATGTATGACAAATTAAGAATCACTACTATACATATAATAGGTTTTATAGTGTCTGTCGATGCTGTCCAATCTCTAAACTCTTCCTCCATCTCCGTCTATCTGGGCAGTATTCGTCTTGGATATTTCTTTGTATTTGTTGTTGTAGGAAGACTAATTATCCAGAGCGACATTGGAATGGAACCCCATACCTCCATCTCTTCACGTGTCTGTACCGTATTAGTTGATTTCTTTCTGCATTTTGTACAATATTTTTTTAACTTTCATCACCTGTGTAATTATTTCGTTGGGTAGCCTTTCTATTCCAGATATTCTGCACGATCTTAGTGCATCCATTTCTAATACTGTCCCCCCTTTTCTGCTTCATTCTATCTTCTTACTTCCGATCCATACAGTGTGGTACTTTTTATGATTGCATTATATACGGGGTGTCCCTAAATTGCCTTAAAAGCTGCAGGTAAACTTTTTCTGCACCCGATATAGACCTCAAAATTGCAAACAGGAACTTGCTACCGCCCTTAGTTTCCTCATAAGAGCCAGTTAAAGAATCTGAAACTTGGCAAACTGTTGAAGCTACTTAGAAAAATCTAAAATCAGTAGGCCAACAGTTGAAATGTTTAAAGTAAAAATTAGGATACGTGGTTTGTAAAAAAAAAATAACTTATTTCACAGAAAATCTTCAAAATTTCTGCCGCCAACTTCACGGCATTTGACTGCCCTTGTAACAATGGCCTGTTTGACACGCTGGAGCATTGCTTCATTAACGGTTGCTGCTGATTCACGAATGCGAAGTACTAGCTTTTCTTCATTTTCAAATGGTCGCACAAGAAGAAATACAGTGGTGTTCAATCTGGTCTTCTTGGAGACCAGACAACTGTACTTCCGCGGCCGATCCATTTTCTTGGATAAAATTCCCTAAGCCAGTTTCTCGTTCTAGCCGCATAATGGGATGGCGGCCCCGCCTAACTGCATCCACATATCGTGGCGAACCAATAAAGGGATATCTTCCAACAATGTTGGGAGTTCATCGTTTAGAAAATTCAAGTAATTGCGTTAGCGTTCAATCGCTGAGGCAGTACAAAAGGACCTACCAATTTGTTATCTACGATTCCTGCGCATACATTGACCGAACACCCAACTTGATAATTCCCTTCATGCATGACTTGGGCATTTTCAGAGGTCCAAATATGTTGATTGTGGAAGTTAAAAATACCATTTCGTGTAAAAGTGGCTTCACCTGTCCATAAAATATTGTTTACAAATCTTGGGTTTCTTCTATGTTTTTGTAACAACCAGTTGCAGAAGGTAATGCGTTTTTTATAATCTTCCTCTAGTAAATGTTCCATCCTAGCTTTGGTAGGGATAAAGGCCATCATCCTTTATGATCTTGTAAACAGTGGTTTTTGATGCACCAACAAATCTAGAAACAGCACGCACACTAATACTTGGCTCTCAGGTTATTGTCTCTAACAGTTCTTGGTCGACCTCTATCCCAAATTTAAACAGGAAGGATATTTCCACTTTCTCGAAATCTGTGATTTGCGGCTCGAATTACTACGTGGCTTGGATGTCTCCTATTAGGAAAACGCTGAGCGTAAACCCTAGCAGCCTCATTGCAGTTTACCTCACATTCCGCAAGAATCCAGATCATATCCACGTACTCGTTTATAGCACTAATGATGGTCAAGACACACATGAACTCAATAACACGAATTAGAGGCGAATGTAATGCAGAATTCGTAACGTCAATTCAAAATTGATTTACTTGACACACGTGTCAAAACGCAAACAACAGATTTTCGAAATTTTTATCACAGTACCCACGCACTTGCATTGTTGTCAAATTGTAGTTTTACCAAAAGTATGATTTTAACAGTACTTCCAAACGAAGAACTATATTGCTAATTCAATATTAATTAGCGGTTTTGAATTAATTTAAGTTTCCTCATTAAGCAAATACATGTTTGACTTAATTTCTTATAACCATTTGGCTAAAATTCTGCACTCAAGGTATGAACTTTAACACCATGGTACAAGAAAACTAAGTCTCGGATATCTCCCATATCCCATTTAGTCTTTTTATCGCCTTCCGCCCTTGTCCCATTTTTTCTTTAAATTCCCCTACATCTCGACCTTCTGTCGATCCTTACATCAGGATATTTTTTGTAGTTATCACATATCGTTATTTTCTTTCCATTTATCAGATTTAATTCCTACAAATCATATCCTAAAATTACTACAGAGCTTGGAACTACGTCAATAATGGCAGCAGTGCGTAGAGATACTTGGAAAACTACGTCTTACATCTCTTCCAATCAAAATACAAATAAATCACAACAATATCGCTTCCATTACCTAGTAACAATCAGTATATCAAGTATTCGCGAAAAATTTAGCCAAGAAAAGCGTCTGCTGTATCCACCTTATTACCTGCTTTAGTTAGTTCTGGCTTCCATTTATTCCTGCGATTGCACAATTGGTTGGTTGCAAGAGATTTTCGTCAAATGAAGAAATTAAAGAAGCCGTCGAATATTTTGCAGACCTTGAGGAAATGTACTTTCCTGACTGTATAAGATCATTGGTTCTGCCAACTGCACCACTATTAAAGGAAATTATGCTGAAAACAGGCGCAAGTCTAAAATAAAGGCGAAGAACAAGAAGGTATTCAAAAATAAAAATATATCACAACGATATAATCCATTTTTCTATTTCGTTCCCTAGAACATTTGAAATGACCCTTGTAGGTTTGTTTGTTGCAAAATCCTTGTGGTTGTTGTTACACTTTGTAGGCATTACTGCAAGTCCTACTAGGAAAGTCGTAACTCATACATCAATGCGTATGTTAGATGCATTAATATGCGCACCATTTAACTTGCTAAACCGTTGGTGGTTCAGAATCTACAGATTTTTCTGTGGCAGCGTGGGTGTACTGAGACCAATTAGCTCGCAACACTTAAGAAAGTTCTTCCGCATGTTTGGTCCATTTCTGCATTCCTCATTTTATTTTGTTATTTTGGTACTGGATGCACATTGTGTCGTATCGTCTGTCACACACAGCCTGCATCATCGTGGCGCTTATAGAAAATTAAAATTAGTCCACAAACTCTTCCGATGTTACCTAGTTCATTGACTTCTTGTATATTTGCCGAGAGAAGCTAAATGTTAGTTTTCTTAATTCCAAACTCGCGGATTTTTGGGTTTCAGGAAGTCAACTGAAGGCAAACGCGGAATTACGGCGAGTGTTGAAACCACAAACACGTGTTTAGAAAAACGAACTTTTTTTTATTCAGATTTTAATTACGAAAATAAAGTTAATCTTGTGGTTACATCTGCACAGACGAGACAGCGCGGGGGCATTAATTATTATAAAAATGACTTGAAACGCCCACGGTAGTATTAAAAATCCCGCTGTAAGTTTTTTTAGCCCCCGTTTGCCACGCTGTCTCATGAACAGGAAGGTGTGCTGGGGCGTTTAGTGTGTAACTAAAAATAACTAACCCCTCAATGAGTTTGTGCTTTATTTGCTTCCTATAGTTTGTGAGCATTTTTTTACGTCTGGGGAAGCCGAGACGAATTGCGCTTTTATGAGTAATTTTATTATTGTTTTTTTCCGAGCCTGTAAATGTGAAACGTTTAATACTGAAAATAATTAAATACGAAGTGGAACGAAATTCCTTGTAGGCACAGGGGGTTTCTATTTATCTCCTTTAAAGTGTTTAAGCAGTATTAGTATGTCCCGGATTTTAGACAAACAAAGGCAACTGGAAACTCTAAAAATGAAAATTTTACTTAAATAAATTATCAAGTTTTAAACAGTAGTTCACTTTGCCTTATTTTATGAAATTAGTTATGCATGTTTTGCTACTTTTAGAGGGTATTTTTTAGCAGTTTATCCATGTAAAAGCAGTTTCCAACTCCTAAACAGAACTATTTTTCGCCCCCTATTCAGAAAGTTACGTTGGAGCTCCTTTACCTATGCAATGTTTATAATCCCTAATAATGCTAACGTAAGGTATTGCTATCAATTAAGATGCTACAGTAATATACAAATACTATTTTCATAATCAGAGAGTATGTAATCAAATCGACTTGGGGGCCACTTGGTGCGCTAACATTCCTATAAAGTGAATATATACAACCTCAAACCTTATTATCTGCTACAAACTAACCAATAACATCTAATATCATTTGCTTGCAAAATATTTATTTTTTGGAATTTTCGTATTTTAAAGCTTACGAAACTTGGCAGCATTTATGTTTGTATCTTTTTCTGTTATCTATATTCTTTAAATAAAAGGTTTCTAAAAGAAAATTGCTAGCAAAAAAAGGTCTTATGTATATTTGAAAATAACTCATTTATATTTTACATTTATTTTCCTTTAATGAGTTTACAAAAATTGAAAAAAGTACATTAAAAATTACATTACTTTTAGATATAATTATCAAATGTTATGTATAAAAAAATTTAAAATTAGAGACATTAAAAAAGTTTATATTTTTTCCTTAAACTTTTTGCAGAAATTATCGGGTGTAAATTTTTGCGATAATGATGTTTTTAATATCGATGTTAACCCTTTCTTGTGTGAAGTCTTATTAGTATTTGAAAGGGAAAATAATTGTACACATAAGTATGTACCAGGGGTGGAACTAAGAGGGAACTCTCCAAAACGATGTTCCGATAAAAGATTTTAAAACGAAACTTAATTCTCGTTTAAAGTTACCAGGCAACAAAGAAAAATAATTGTTTATTATTCGTAAACACTACAATATTTTCCACTGGAAAGGAATGATCTTAGGTCATTCCCACGAAGGGGCTGGTCGCTATAGGGTCAGTTGGGTGCCCCACCAAAACCCTCGGCTTCTCTTCAGTAACGGAAACGTAAACATGGGAAAGACCAGGAAAACTGAATAATGGGATTTTGTGGGTAATACTGTTCTAGTATTTACTTATATGGCCCGGGAAAACCACGCAGACCTAAATCAGAACAAATGTACTGGGGATTCGAAACTTAGACCTCCATATCAAAAAGTAAACGCTTTACAGTTGAGCCACCTACCTCGGTGACAAGATTTCTCACTGAAAGCTGTACGCCTTTTTTACCCGTCCGACTATGGATAGCGGGCGACGAGAGGTAGAAGCACGGTCAACACTCGTCCGTTGCACGCGACACCAACGCGTACATCACACGATTGTTGTGTTCTGTTTTTCTGTAAGCGCTCGATTAATTTCGTTCTGGCAATACATTTTCTCTACTTTCACCCCTGGTATGTACTACCAAACTTTGCCAAGATTCTTGCGGCAAAAATATGCATTTTGATAAAATGTTCTAGGGAGTACGATAAAAATCTGGAAATCCTTTCCTTTTAACACCGTGTTGCACTGAATTTCAATCAATTACATTTGGAAGTTACTTTTTACTTTTTCGGCGTTAAAAGAAAACGGAGCACTAAGTACTAATTTTAATTCTAAGTTTTAAATTAAATACTTTAATGCAGTATAAATGTGAAAACTAGATTGCGACTCTGAAGTTTTAAATTTAATGCCTTAAAGCTACACAATAAGTAAAGCCGTAGGCCCCGTGCCACTGCGATGTGACACGTTAAAAATCACTACTGGAGTTGGAATTACCTCAGATAGGCAAAATTTTTAGTTAGGGTGTACAATGGGCCATATGGCCTAAGTGCATAGAGATGCTTGGAAAACCGCGTCCTAGATCTCGCTCTTTCAAAACAAGTAAGCAACACAATCACGTGGTTGGTTCCTTATTGGCAGCAGGGGATATACCAGTGACCATAAAACGGTGTTCCTTACAAGATACTTCTATAATTTGTAATGCTATGTATAATAGATTTTTTTAAATTCCATTGTATTATTTGAATGTAATCTACTTCAAACTTTGGGGCGCTGGCCGCACTTTAGGGTTTCGTGGGTCATATAGACGCCAAGGTCTTTTAAATATAAATCAAACAGTAGAAAAAAATACCAAATATATAGTTGGATTTGTTTGTTTTTTAATGGCTGGTATATCCTACGACGAAGAAATATATTTGATATGATTTTAGTAAACGATGGAAGCAGTGACTTGTATACGTATTTCTGCAAGTTATTCGCAAACCTCTCTTAATTGTCAGGAATACCTATGTCATTCTATTCGCCATAATGGGAATAAGTTGAAATTATACGTGTTCAATATCACAGCAATTGTTATTTACGACTTGCTGTAAATTTCATGGTCAGGAAAGGAGACCTTTAGGCCTATTGGCTAAATATTGCATACCCTTATTTGCATTAAAAATTGCCACTTTTGTTTCATTTAAAGATTTATTTCAAAAAGCAAGTTCACTTTCTATTTACTGTACTACATTACCCTTACGTTAAATTTAAAACGATAAAATTAGCTTCCCGTAAGTTAGTCACTATTTATTTTTCTTTATTATCTTTTTTAGTGTCGACCTCGTTCATTAATTAGGAAATATCTTTCATTTAGGTGCACAAACTTTTTTAGTTGATTTGTAGCTCATCAATCTCTTTTTGTGATTAAAGATCTTGAGAACCAGCGGGTGGGATGTTTTCCCTTTCAATGAACGTATAAACGGGCGTCTGTGTGACACTTTGATCTATTTGTGTGAATGTAATGAACCTGCTGCAGTCCATATTTTCACTGATTTTGTGCGTAGATATTTCGTAACTCCCACGAGCCTTCCGGTTGGAACAAATCAAAATTCCTGAATATGAACGGAATGTTCGGCCGTTTCTTGGCTGATCGCGTTGTTTTGGTTGTCTGTTGATTTGCTTATTTTTTGTTTTGTTTTCAGCACCAGTCCAAGTCAGCTGCAAGAAGTAACTTTGGATCCAGATGCTACTAATTTTTCATGTGAGTACAGCAAATAGAATACGAAATACGACCAAACGCCCTGCTTTACTGCCGGAGCGCTTTTTGGCCTTTCATAAAGATGAAAGTTTTGCCGTAAATTGTTTCGAAGCTGTTCAGACTGCAGTTTGACTTGCTAAGAGAATCCTTGGCAAATGTCCATGTTGCGTTGGAAATAATTGCGTAATTTTGGAGTGTTTATTATTTTATCTATTTTTATCATTTATATTGTGTGTATTTCTTGATATTCATAATATTAAACTTCAGTGACGATCGATAAAATCGAAAAGTGGATCGTATTTATTTTTACACCGCCATGTGGAGGAGTAGTTTCATAATTTACATTATAAAATGGACTGAAAAATCAATTCCAGTTTCTGAATATCATTTGATGGATGTTTCGATATTTCTTAATCTTTTAATAAAACCATCTCTTGGCTTACATAAATATTTAACCGTTAGTCGTTATACGACAGGGTGTTTGAAAAAAAGGTCGGATAGTTTACTCGTAGTATTCATTATTAAAGTGGTCAAAATTAGTAGACCCTACCGAGTGGAAATTAACAACACCCTAGGAGTGCGGAACTGGAAAATCAAGGGACGAGATCGAGCAGAATGGAAGCGATTCCTTGGCTTGGCCAGGGCTTGCAAAGTGCTGTATCGCCATATGATGATGATAATAATACTCATCAAACCAAACAAGAACGTCTTAACCAACATTATGTGGTAAACCAACCATTTGACAGAGAGAGGCGAGTTAGAATTTAAAACAATAAATTGCGTTATTGTGAAGAAACTACTCGTAAATAAATATATCATTTGCCCAAATGCTGTTGTCTAAACTCCATTTGTTTGAGCATTGAGCTAGAACGTCAACAAACGCACGTGTTTGACTCACCCGAGCGCGCGCTGTGATTGGTCTACGTTAGATAACGGTAATGTCTCATTACTTAAGGAGTATTTTTTTTTTATTGTCAACGACTAACTGTTTACAATCTGCTACTTAGCATTAAGTATATTCTTTAAATGAAAAGATGATAGGCAAAGTAATCATCCAGTGATGACACTTTCAGTTACTTAACTAAATTAATAGAAATGCTTGCCTTAACCTATTACATGTAAAATAGATCTTCCATAACAGAATGAAATGAGTAATTGACGCTCAAAACCTTTACTTTGCACTCGCACTTACCGGGTTAAGTTTGTATGCTTTTTGAGCAGTGCTTATCGGTTTTCGGAGCGTTTGTATAGTGCCTGGTGCTTATTTTCCTAAAATGCAGCAAGTTGTTCCAGAAACGTGTAATTGTAGGAGGCGTCCTACTACTTTAAATGAAAAACCATTAATAGTAAAATTGTATAATTCGACGTTAGAAGAAAATCCCGAGATTTTACTGACTGACATTGTACAATTTGTTGCTAAAACAGTGGGTGTTAGTGTTGCAACAGTAAAAAGAATTTTAAAGGAGTTTGGGGATACTAAAACTTTGTCTTCTGCAAAATCTCCCGGAGTTAGAAAAAAACTTTTAGATGATCTATTTGTCAACCACGCATTAGACTACTTAACAGGGGATTGCTTTTACTTCAATATTTGTAATGCAGATGTCTCCAAGTCCATGAAACACCTTGACTTAAAAAAAACCACCAATTCTTCCAAAAAGGAATTCTGAACGTTAATTTAGAAACGCAAGGAATATTACATAAATACACATCCGGTAAATCAACGCACCTGTCAAGCGTTTGTTTACGTTCTAGCTCAATGCTCAACAGATAGAGTTTAGTGAGTTAAAATCAGGATCCAGGTGACCCTGCAATTAGACCCCTCGTCCTATTCATTTGCGGTTATAGATTTTAGGTATGCTCCGACATGGATTAAAAAATGTGGAGGAGCCCCAACGTGTACAAACCACATATGAACCCTATAATCCAAGGGCATAGGAATAAGGTGTTATTCAAGAAGTCAACATACAGTTCACTAGTCAAACGATTTAGTAAAAATGATCTTATCAGAGGGTTTTCCAAAATATCTAACCTAACATTTAACGGAAATTTATGCTAAAGTCTTGACTCAACAACAACATGAAGATTTTCGTCTGCCAAAGCAATTAATATGCAAATTAATTCCTAAAAGTAGCGTCACCGGCAAATGAAGTATTGGCAGCAAAATTTGAAATTTTCTTAGTATGACTCCACAAAACACCATTCTTGGAGCATAATAAGAAGCAGTAAGGATGTGTACCTGCTGGATGTGGCAATTTCGTGTTTCATGGCAATTGAAAATTTTACTATTACAATGTGATGATTAAAATATAAAATTGTCTCTATCTCTGAAACAGTTGATTTGCGGACATATTATGTTGATTAGGACTTTTTTCTACGTTTCAGTGAGTACTATATACAGGGTGTCTCAGAAAGAATGGGCCAGCGTTTAGTCATAGATTCTTTAGGTTAAAATAAACCGATTAAACCTAAAATACCTTGGGCCGAAAGTCCTTCCTTAAGAAGTTATAGGGTCTTAAAGTTCAATTTTTTATTTTTTATTTTTGTTGTAATTTCCACAAATCTAAAGATATTTCTTTCAAATTTGTTACACATACTTACCATTATGTAGTAAAGTGGCAGCAGTATTTTCATAAACCAGACTTAACTTTAAGAAGCACTTAACCTCCCACTCAAATTTTATATTAGCTCTAACTTTGTTATTAGTGGAAAATTTTGCAATTTTCTTTTATTTTCTGAAAGAGAATTAAAAAGTACATAAATAAGGTACTCTTAGTTCAAACGCGTAAAGGCAACCGTTTGCCTTAAAATGCTTGTGCAAGTTTTGAGTTGCCGTTAGGACGTGCAATTATCAGGTAGCATGATCACAAAAACAAACAATGGGTAGTGCATGTTACTGCAGAAAAAGAAACAGTGCTATTAAATACTTTGCTGTAATAGAAATTTTCTTTTTCATTTTTGTTTTGTGTTTACGAAAATGCCGCGACATAACGAATTCTCCAATGCTGAAATGAGAGACACGGTTTGCGTTTACGCTCAAAAAATAAAATTTCTATTTCAGCAAAGTATTTAATTAACTTAGCATTGTTTTTTTTTTCTGCAGTAACATGCACTACCCATTGTTTTTGTGATCGTGGCTACCTGATAATTGCACGTCCTAACGGCAACTCAAAACTTGCACAAGCATTTTAAGGCAAACGGTTGCCTTTACGCGTTTGAACTAAGAGTACCTTATTTATGTACTTTTTAATTCTCTTTCAGAAAATAAAAGAAAATTGCAAAATTTTCCACTAATAACAAAGTTAGAGCTAATATAAAATTTGAGTGGTAGGTTAAGTGCCTCTTACGGTCAAGTCTGGTTTATGAAAATGCTGCTGCCACTTTACTACATAATGGTAAGTATGTGTAACAAATTTGAAAGAAATATCTTTAGATTTGTGGAAATTACAATAAAAATAAAAAATAAAAAATTGAACTTTAAGGCCCTATAACTTCTTAAGGAAGGACTTTCGGCTTAAGGTATATTAGGTTTAATCGGTTTATTTTAACCTAAAGAATCTATGACTAAACGCTGGTCCATTCTTTCTGAGACACCCTGTATATTATAGCATGTATAAAAAATTTCAAAAAATATCAATTTCGACGAAAATGTAGATGAATTTGCCAAACAGAAGATGCGTAGAAGTCGATTGACATAATGTTTTGTTTTCTAATGTACAACTTTATTTATTAAATATTTGTATTTATATTAAAATAATTATTGTTTCGTTTTTGTCTGTAATAAATAATTCCACCTACTAAATTGTTGGTAATATTTTGTGATTCAATTTCTATTGCCACGCGTTTATAAAAAAAGTTTTATTTCGTTTCCTTTGCCCTTACTCTTCCACCAACTGCGAAAAAGGACGGCATTAACCTATCTTGCCTCAAACGGCAATTATTGGCGCGCCAGTCCTGATTTTGAAAGCGTTTTTAGTAAATTTGTGTGGTCTTTCTTTGGAATTTTGTGGTAGCCTAACATATTTACCGTAAATATTACTAATAATGTATATTTCACATTTAAGTTTTCCAATATTGTGGAAAAATACAACCACACCTTAAACGCAGAAGTACAGAATAATCTCATTTTGTGTTTGTTTACAAATAGCAGCTGATAGTTTTATACAAAATTTTAGAGTGCGACATATCTTCAAAGTTTTATAAAACTTTTTTATATTAACGTTTATAAAGTTTTTGCAGTGGGACGGGCCTTTAAACAAGGTCTCATTTAATGTGTTATGTTTCGTGTTCATTGGAAATTTATTGCTTAGGTCTGTGTGACAGAAATTTGTACAAAATTTTGATCCGAATTTTGTACAAATTTTGATCCGAATTTTGTACAAAATTTTGATCCGAATTTTGTACGAAGTTCATGTCCTAAAACGTTCTAAATCGCATCGATGCGCAAACGAGCAATGTATGTATGTAGTATTTATCAACGATCACAGAGGGCAGAGAAGTATTTGTTTGTCACGTGTTTACCATACCGCGCCGATACTCTAGTACTTACTCTTACTCGCTTGTTTTTTTACTTTATTACTGCAGCTTGTTTGCTTTGTAGTGCGTTCATGTAAAATACATTTTAAAAAGCGCTTCTTGATAGAATTCTACATTATCGACATTCACATTATTATTTCGACAGTTTTCTTACAGATATCAACGCAATTTGCACCTGTTTGCACATGCATTTTGTACTGAATAAATTTTTTACGTAATATTGAACAAAATGTTGTACAAAATTCTGTGTCGTGTCGTACAGCCTTAGACTATAAGTCGTTTTTTGGAACGACTCGTACAAATATTATTTTATAACAAATTTATCATTCAATTTTCGCGTATTTACGAAAACTAGAAACCATTATTCTCCGACACAATGATAAACTCTGTATCTGATTGGTTAATTAATTAATAGATTGAATTGCTATCTTTAAAAATAATGTTCTTCCATTACAAATAGATATTATTTTCAATCCACTGTATATAAACGCCTTTATAAGGAGAAAAAGATTGTTATATCGAATTAAATAATTGTTTGCATGAAATTGTCGAATTGAGTTAAGTATGTATCCCATAAACAGATCCGTAACAAATACAATCATGAAAAACTCAAATAAAAGAAAATTTCATGTAATTCTAATCCGACTAGTTTTTATGAAAATATTATTTTACATCAATTATATTTGCCGTATTATTAATTAATTCATAACAATATAGTTAGCTACATGTCTGTATGCAAACGTTTTCGGCGTACAATGAAAAATGTCAGTGTGACCGCAATTCAATGCGGGGAATCCCCGACAGGATATAAGCTGCTGTGGGATTCACGCGTAAGCGCACTCAATATGGAATGGAGTATACAACGTAGCAACAACTAAAATATCAGATTTACTCAATAACCAAAAGAATTTTTGGCAATAAAATATGGTCAAATGTTATTATGATTGTCAAAATGTAGTGTCCTGTGCAGGTGTTAGTGGTTGTGGTATTTTATCACGTTGAAGGACAACACGGTTTTAAATTAATTTGATAATAAACCGTCATTGTAAATTATAAATCAATATGGATTGGTATTTACAAAGGTGGGGTGAGTGCTTTTACTTTAAGTTGTAATACTTAGATTAGTTTACAAAGAATCTTTGTTGCATTGTACCTATTCGTTTTGGCATTTATAGTTATAATTAGACACACTTACGGAACCAAATACAATTTACGACTACACTCTTTACAATCTAAAATGTACAATATTATTCAAAAAGATTTTTATAAAAACGGTTTTAAATCCTTTGAACTATGTATTTTCTTCGCCTGCGGTAGGACCTTCCACTAATTTTTCCTATCGTGGATTTTAGGGGCTACGACAGTGGCTTAAAATAAGCTGTAATTAGCGTTTGTTATTATCACCGTAGCGACCTTATTAGGCGACCTTCCAACTTGCATTTTTTTAACTAGTAGACAACATATCCAAGACTGAAATAAAGTAAAAAATTATTGAAAAAAATAGATAAATACTGAGAATAAAAATTACCCTAAGTGGTGCAAAAATATGATAAAGTTAAGCTATGCTTATAATACATTTGGATGTAAGTTAGTGAAATTTTTCCACCTTATTACAATCCACCATCAAGCACACAGCCCCAATGTTAAGATTTATATCGGTTGTTTTAAATAATGCCAAGACTGTAACCAGTTATTTTGGTTGTAAACTAAACGTATTGCCTTTTATGTTCCTTTACCGTGTTTCACATAGACGACCCTAATCAACGGAAGGATAGGGAAAATCATGTAATGGTTTGCCTATGCAAAGGTTACAGTTTAGCTTGAATTTCCATGGCAGTTTAGGACCGCATTATAACATAGTGATATTTAATAAGAATATTTAAATATACATATTAGTTATTGGCGAACATGGTAGCTATACATTCTCCCATTCCGAGAAGTCAGTATTTACATCATGTCCCAGCATACGTACTGTTAAAGGTAAATCCGTAGGTCACTGATATGTTAAAAATCCCTACAGGGGTTGGGACGCCAGATAGGCAGGATTCGTAGTGGGGGTGTAAAAAATGCCTGAAAATCACAACACAAACTTCTTCAGCAATAAATAACACAGAATCTTACGTACTTGATGAGCTATAAAAGAAAATCTATGGAGTTTTGAAAAAGGCTATTGTAACTATGAATTTATAAACATTATTTAACACAGCAACAAGAAGCAAGACAGTTACAGGGAAACTTCAATATTTGAGGTTATATATAGGTCGTTGGAATGCTGTGTTCTAATTTCTTGGAATGGTTATATATATACATGTTATTTCACCATTTTCAAACCTCCCTTATTTGATTAAGAGTACATATGTCATTCTACCTTCCACATTAATGCATTAAAATCGTCGTTCCAAGGTCTAGGTGTTTATATACTTTTTGGCTTAATGCGTCATATTTTTTTAATGTGAATGGCTTCCTATGGTTAACCTGTTCAGGTGACCGATACAAATTAATCTTTTCTGCAAAGTTCTTTCTAACGCAAATGCATTATTATGACGGATTGCACCTTTATCGCTAGCACTGTATGGACCAATCTAAGATTAATCTTGTTTTTAGGCTCAAAAATGTAATTATGTGTATTATGTCAGCATTCGTCTGTGGATTGATTACAATAATCTAAAAGCACACACAGGTGATCAAGATATCTCAGGTACTTGAATGGGAATATTATAAATTATCTAAACAATACTCTTCCACTAGACATAAACGTAAACTTAAAAAAAGATAAGTGATTTGTCACACGTCCTTTGAACTGCTTGTGTAATAAATTAATCTATTGCAATTTTGATAGTTGTTCATGTTCCTGTAAACTTGAAATAGAACAGATTGCTTGATATTCATCAACAGGAAATTTTATATTTTCATATTTTTTCAATTTTAGGTTGAATTTAATATTACGTATAATTATTAGATTAGAACTGGACATAGACAGTGGAAACCTCCGCATTTTTATTTTGTCCCTAAGAGGATCCCAAGCCGACATGGCATTTTAAAATTAATTGGATCCTAAAGCGACCTCGCTACCAAAAAGGAAAGGTAATTTTTTACATCAACAAACCATTATATTCGTTTGCCTGTCCGCCACCGAGCTTGTATACTGGAAAACGAACTGCGGCCAATGAAAAGACACTACGCATAGTATTCGATAATTCAAATTAGTAACAGAGTCTTGACATTGTTCTTTTTGTGAGAAAATCACATAGATTTTGATATTGAGGTTGTATGCATTATATTATTAAAGGATAGTAGTTTGTAATAAGGTGAAAAAGTCACTATATTATTTACGTGTGTCGTAAAAGTAGATTGATTTTTGTCGTATTTTTGCCCCTCTTTTGGCCTTAATGCCTTAATATAATTTCATTTGAAACAATGATAATCCAAGTTCATTTTTGAAATAAGATTTTCCATTGCTAAATATGATTATTTTTCAGTTTAGATTATAGCAATAGATAGGTACTTACAAACCCTTTCTTCTCCTGTTTTTATTAATTCAAGATCATTTAAACATATTAACACAATCATTATGAATCACATTACATTAACCTTAATTAAAGCTTTATGACTTTTATTTCATTGAGTTAACTATGACTTTTTATATAGTGTGCTCATTATAGCAAGGACTGTTTTTGTACCATCGTGTTTGAATATATGTTGTATATATATATATATATCTCGTATAATTGGTTAGTTAAATATTGGCATTAACTCTCAATTCCCATATTGGATCCAACATGTCTTTCCTATGTTTTGCCAACACGCTTAAATATATATTGTAGAGCCAATCTTGATAATATATTTACGATATATTGTTCAACTGTGGTATTTATTGGTTAAATATTGCATTGAACTCTGAATGTTCATATAAGCTCCAACATGTCTTTCCTCTGTTTTGTGGAAACGCTTGAATATATATCGTAGAACCAATATTGATGATATATTGAAAATATATTGACTGGCCAATATTGTTCAATTATAGTATTTCATTTAGTAGTTAAATAATGGATTTAACTGTGAATTTTCATATTGGCTCCAATATGTCTTTCCTATGTTTTGCAAACACCCTTAAATATATATTTTGGAGCCTATATTGATGATATATTGACAATATACTGACTGGCCAATATTGTTCAACTATGGTTAAATATTGCCTTTAACTCGGAATGCTCATATTGCCCTTAACGTCTCCATCCAATGCTGTGCCAACAGGGCCGTTCCTGCGGGGGTGCAAAAGGTGCCCCACACCTGGGCGGCCGCCATTGTTTATTATGTGTATAATTTTGACTGAAAAGAATAATAATCAAAACTTTTTTTATGATTATTATCCTTTTAGATAAACAGAATTTAATCGAATTAATTGTATTTGTAATCTTTCTAACACTACTTGAATACAGCCCAAAATAGCATATAATATTTATCCACATTTATTAGATTAAAATCATGTATATAGTTGATGATCGAAATTTATTAACTATGACATCATTATTAGAAACACTATACGGCCGGTCAGCTCTGATTCCAAAAATATATAAGGGCGGCGATATTGTTTTTGCACCTAGGCGGCTAACAACCCAAGAATGTCCCTGTGTGCCAACATGCTTAAATATATATTGCCGATGCATTATTGATTTTACATTGGCGATATATTGGCTGGCCAATGTTGTTCTACTAGGGTATTTCATTTATTGGTTGGCGTTAAGTCTGGATTCCTATATTGCCGCTAACATGTTACCCAATGCTGTACCAATGTGTGCCGTACAATACAATTTTAAACCAAGAAACAATATTATATCCAATGGTATATCAATATAGGTATGTAAAGGTATCGTTTATTATGATATTCCAGGCTGTTCTAAGAAAAAAAAGTTGAGAACCGGTGATTTATTTTATCATGATCTCCATTGTTGCATTATTTCATTATTGTGGGTACTTCTACAAGCTGTAGGATCTTTTTGAAAAATGTTATAATTTCTCATAGTAGACATTTAATTAGACAGGTATTACACCAACCATTTTAATTATTAATATATACATGATGAAAGATAGAATGTGATGTTGGCAAGAGGGCAACTTTCCTTTAGTTTTACAGACAGTCCTTGATAAATTATTTACCTAAGGTTAAATATTACACTATTTAATATTTTACCGGAATCGATATAATGTGGATTTTTCCATAAAAACTGGTCACATTCAAGTTTACTGGCTTATCTAACTGATTGTAGCTAGCGAACAATGGCACTCTTAACACAACTTTGATGAAGGATATGGAAAACGATTATCATAATCAGAAAGCACTTTATGCAATTTCAGTTTTATCGTGAAACTACGTTTCTGTAATACTTTTATTACTTGAAAACAAAATATATAAAAACAGTACCGCATAACCTATCTATACCGTAAATTCATATGTATACATTTAAAGCGTACTACTAATATAGCGTTCTAAAAATAGTTCCCAAACCTAAATATTTTCATTCAATCGTATTACACTGTACATAGTGAATTTTCCGATTTTGTAAAATCACATCGGGGTTTCCCCCGGTTCTGTGGAATAAACTTTCTACTATTAATTATAAAGACGGAAGTTTGATCTGTTGATTTAAATTAGTACGGTATTAATATCAATTGGGAAAGAAGAAAAAGAAAATTTAAATAAAATAGCAAAAGAAAAAAACATCAAAACATTGTATCCGATTCTGTTTAATACAGGGGCTACAGAAAGATCTCCGAAAGTTATGTGAAATAACGTTCAGAGGTGTGGTTGAATAATAATTCATTCCGCAGACTAGAAGCACCGGAAATGGATCATTTGCGAAGAAGCTGCTGTTTGACAAAACTAGACCGCATTAGAAAGAGGAAATTTAAGAAAGAATAGGATCAGAAAGAGTGTCAGAGTGTGTAAGAGAGAAATCATTAATATAGTATGGATACATGAGAAGAATGAAAGCAGCAATTTTACAGTAAATGATATGCAAATATATAATTCATCGATCTGTTGAGGTTCTACTTACGTCATATCATTATTACATATAATAGTGGCAATATGTGTATAAGGAGAACTGCATAATATAGGATAGTGTTTGCGAAACCTGAGATGTGGTTCAATTAAACTCAAATTGTGTTTCATTATCGATTTAATTAAGTAAACACCGAGTTAATTTGAAGTGGCCAACTTCATTCTGTATATTTTTCTATCGTTGCCGAAGACTTCTTTGATTAAATTATTTTATTCCAAAGAACCATCGCAAAAACGGAAAGTCTTAATTTTAGAATAACTAATATTTTTACAGATATATAATTTATTCGTCTTAGCATAGGCAAATAAACCATTTATTTGCCTATGGTCTTAGGAGACACTCCGTGTATCTAGGGAAAAACTGGAAAACCTATGTATATTTATCTAAGACTGGTGTGGATTTAGGAAGACGCAGTTGACCTTAAAATAACATTACCAAGGTCATTAGCTAGGAATATTTTAAAAATTAGAATTAGAAATTATGTACACCTATCACATCTACGCATAACTTTATGGCATATTTTTGCGAAGTAATATTGATCAACATTGAACTTTGTGCCGAGTACATATGGAGTTTATATACAGGATATTATCAAAATGAGACAAATATCTACAAAATGCAAGTGTAAAGTAAAAATATATACGAAAGATGTAGAATAATTAATTTGGGGCTCGATTTAGTAGATGTGGGGTTTCAAAACAATATTTTGCATAAGTTTATCTTTTACTAAATAAGGAAATATTTCAAGAAATTACAATATGTTTGCTGTCAGAAGTTATAAACATATTATTATCATTTTAATAAATAGGTAATGACATTATAGTTTAAAATTTGTTGGTAAACTAAATGACACAACCAATTAACACCATAAGCAATTAAAAGATGTTTAATTTTTACGTTGAACTAGCTTTATCTTCCGCATACAAAATGTTTTTATTTTCAAAATGTATTATTTAGTATTTTCCTCTGTACATAGAAAAATAAAATAAACATATGTCATATTTGTTTTATTTTGTGTCAATGTGCCATTGCACTTATAACTACGAAGTGTGTGCAATTGAAACCCATCTTTGCTTTATAAAAAATGTATTCAGCAATTTAATTATAAATAATTACCGTCACAGTTAAGGCACCTATCCCTTTGTTTTAGTAACCGACGTATACCCTGCTCATAGAATTCTTGTGGCTGCTGATTAAAGAAGTCTTCTACAACTATTTGTACTTCCGCGTCAGACTCAAAATACCGACCTTTTAACGCCTTTTTCAGCGGTCCTAAAATATGGAAATCGCAAGGCGATAGATCCGGGCTATTGGGTGGATGCTCTAAAACCCTCCATTTCTTTCTTTCTTTCATTGAAGATTTTCTTGTACTATATTAGCAACATGAGGCATAGCATTGTCGTGCATCAAAATGACCCGTAATGACGCGTAAGTTTTCCTGAACATTCCGTCTTGTTGGTTGATGAAGGGTGTTCAAAGTTTAATTGTAGATTTGTATTGAAGGTTCCTTAAACTCTATCAACAAGGGTCCTTCATGGTCGAAAAAAAATGTTAATATCACCTTGCCTCCAGAAGGTTGTGCTTTAAACTTCTTCGGTGGTGGTGAACCTGAATGTTTTCACTGCATCGACGATAACTTACTGGATGGCTCGTATTAGCGGCACCATGTTTTGTCACCAGCAACTATTGACAGAAGAAAATCATCATCATGTTGCCTATAGTCTGTGAGGTGTTGCAGAGATAAGCCCATTCGCAAGCATTTTTGTTCATTAGATAAGAGACGAGGAATCCACTGCGAACAAACTTTGCTGTAACCCAGATGACGAACAATACTACGAACAGATCCTTCACTCGCACCAACAATTTCTGAAATTTCTCTAATTGAAATTCGACGATTTTCTGTAATAAGGCCTCCCACACATACCATATTGTTTTCTGTTAATGCAGTACACCGTGCACCTGGTCGCGGCTCATCCATAGTCCCCTCTTTTCCATTCTTAAATTTTCGGCACCGTTCCTTCACAGTTGGGTACGCAATACATGCATTTCCATATACTGTTTACATTCGCGTATGAATCTACAATGGCTGTACACCATCAGCGCATAACAATTGTAGGATCACACGCTGATCAAACTTGGACGGATTTTCAACAACAAACGCCATTTCAAAATCGAAGTTTTAATAGTCAGAATCAAATTCAAACGCCAGAAACTAATTAATGTGTTACAAACACTACTAACATTAACAAACGTCATTTGAATTATTGCATTTGTTTTCAAGGCTAAGTTGATCACAGATGGGTTTCAGTTGAACAAGCCTCGTACTTTAAAATACAATTTTTTTTAAATTGTATTAATGGAGGCTATTCCAAATGTAAATTTTACTGCTACATTTAAAACCTGAGCTTGGCAGTGCCTGCTGAAACCGGAAATATGTGATCGATATTTGAACAGCGTGTTTGCGTTGATCAGTCAAAATTATTATAGCTAATAACTGGCAATCTAAAATACAGCCACACTCAGGTAGGTACATTAAAATCCGGATATAGCGAGCATTGAGGAAGCAAATGTTAGTATTTGCATTGACTACTGTATTGTATTTTATTATTCAGAAAATATTTACAAATTTGACATAAAAACCTGTTAAAAGATATAATTATTTAAATTTGAAAGGACTAGTTGCTCGAATTTTCCTGGATTGGGTTTCTCTATTTCCGTTGGTATGTAGCTGATTAATAAGAAAAGAGAAAAGATTTTGTCGATGTATTTCACATAATTCTTAAATTTATGTCATTCTTCTGGAATTTAAACTATTCAGGAGTTTTCTGGAAAATATTCTAGTAGTGATGCAGTATTTGGGTCTAAAATGTCCTTCTTTTCATGGTTCCTATCCGCTGTGGATGTTGGCAACCATTTTGGCTATGATTACTCTACTGACCGCTGCCCTGAATAATCGTGTAATAGTTATAGAAAACGAAGTTCTTAGATCTTTGAACCATAGTATTCTTCTTTTTCCAACACCTCTTCTTCTTTGCACTTTAGATGCAAACTGCTTTCATTTCTTCATTTCTCATGATGTGTGCAAGGTATTGGAGCTTTCTTGTTTTTACTGTAGTTAACACTTCTTTTTCTTTTTCCGTCTTCATAATATTCCGTCCTTTGTGACCCCGTCTATCCATGGTACCTTCCTACGCTATAGTCACATCTCAAACCTTTTCATTTTTTTGCTTGTTAGGGGCCGTCAAGAGCCTTAGCTCATAAAAGAATACAATACATAAAAGCGTAGAAATTTTATTTTTAAGGTATTGTCAAATCTTGGCTTTTGAATATGTTGCTCATTTTCTTGAATACAGCTCTGGCTTTTTCAATCTTCTTCTTGAAGTGCTTGGTCTCTTACAAGACATTGCCTTCTTCCCTCCCGGGCCTGTGTTGCGCATTTTAAAGTACCACAGACATAAAGGATCTACAGCTTAACGTGGGCTCCTAACCACGGGAAGTGGTTCTACTCCAGAGAAGAATGCCTCGCTGGTTTGCCATTGCCTTGCGAGGGAGAACGCGGAGAAGTCTAACGCGCTGATCTCTAGCCCACGACCACCTCTGCCTTTACGATACGGATCTCCAGTGAGTGATCCTATTCGACATTGATGGTAGTGCCGATTTATGTATTTTTTTGTTCAGTAGGTTGTTACTTTATTATAAGATGACAGTCGAGGATGTTGTTCTTGCTAATTATTATAAGTTTTGTTTAATTGATGTTAATATCAAGACTCTGGCTGCTCTCGGTCACTCTATTCATGAGAAATTGTACGTTCTCTCGACATTGTCGTCTGCATATCGAATGTTATTTAGTCGTTTTCTGTTCAAAAGAATCCCTACCCTCTATATCTTCTAGAGTTTCTCAGGAGATGTGTTCGGAATAGATGTTAAATATCAGTGAGAATAGCATACATCCTTGTCTTACACTCGTTGAATCTTTATATTTGCCATGTTCTCTCCTTCCAGTTTGATTGAAACAGATTTGTTCCAATATAAGTTTACGAAGATTCCCAAATCTTTAGGGTCAAGTCCAATGCTTTTTACAATTTCTATCATCTTCTGATGTTGTACTCTGTCAAAGGCCTTTGGTAACCTATGAAACAGGCATAGACGTCAATATAAATCCCTACATCATTTGAATAATATCACTTAGATGTTGAATAAAATGCTTCATGTGTACCAACTGCGATTCCGAGACTAAATGTGTAGGGGACACTTATTCTTTACAGACTTTATCTATTATTTTGTGGGCTAAACGATATTAATCGTAGAGATTTAAGATTAAATGCAAAAACAACTAATGACTGAAGGCACAAAACAGCTAGAATACCATAATTAATGTACATACAATGCGGTCCATAAGTAACGAATATATTCATATTCTACGTAATTTACAATTTATGAGTAAAATCCTGAAACACGTCAATGTTTAATTCTAAAATGACATTTTTTAAGCATAATTTTATACCTCCCCCTTCAACCCCCTTGGAGTGACAGCAACCCCTTTTAAATTTTTAAATGGAACGAGTTTGAAAGAGTTTTAACTCTCTATCCAGCAATATAAGGTTTTTTGAATTTTGTATATTCTCCATCAAGAAAATTAAATTCGAAAATTTAAAAATGTATTTGAAATGTATACAATCAAATGTATCCTAAACTATGCCTATGTGCCAAATATCTGTCAAATCTGACTTGTCTAATTGATTTTGTGTCATAAATAACTATTGAATTTAAATGTATCGTTTTTTTCTTATACGCAGGTGGCAAAATACCCAACAAAAAGAAAGGGTTTCTTTTTACATATCAGAAAAAATTATACATTTAAATTTATTTATTTGCTACATCTGTGCAAACTTATCATTTTAGTTATTTATCGCTGATTGTCAACTTGATCATTATTTTAACAATGAGTCTTTCCGTTACCCAAGAATTGAAATTTTGATATCATTAGGATGTGGTGCTAAAACAAGAACGCAGAAGCAGGTATGCGAAATCTTCAATACTAAGTATCCCGACCGTCGCATTTCTCAGTCTACGGTTAGTAGAATAGAAAACCAATTTCTTGAATTTGGAAATGTCACAGATGTTTCTAAATCTGGTAGGAAACGCATTTTATCCGATGAAAAGAACGGACAGGCCATCTATTCCACCTATTAGGAAAAACTTGATTGAGATAGGTTCTTACTTCCAATGTAAAATGTGGTGTAGCTCCGTCCTGCTGATACCAAATATTTCTATCAATTCCATTAGGGTTGTCATCATCTGGGAAAAGTATTCTTAACTCAGCAACTAAGAAATTTTGCAAGAAATCCAAGTAACGCGCGCCAGTTACGGCGATCGAGGTCATAATCATTAAGTTTTTGAATAAAAAAAATTTTATGTGGGTGGTATTTGTCTTTTTTTAGCAGACGCAAATCGGACGTTTTACTAACATCATTATCGGCGGCAATTCCTCTTGTAGGTTTACGTGGATTATCTTGAATATCTAACAATATATCCAAATTATTTTCATCGGATAAAATGCGTTTCCTACCACATTTAGGAATATCTGTGACATTTCCAAATTCACGAAATTTGTTTTCTTCTCTACTAACCGTAGACTGAGAAATGCGACGGTCAGGACACTTAGTATTGAAGATTTCGCATACCTGCTTCTGCGTTCTTGTTTTATCACCACATCCTAATAATATCAATATTTCAATCCTTTGGGTAACCGAAAGACTCATTGTTAAAATAATGATCAACTTGACAATCAGCGATAAATAACTAAAATGATAAGTTTGCACAGATGTAGCAAATAAATAAATTTAAATGTATAATTTTTATGATATGTGAAAAGAAACCATTTTTACTTCTTTCTTTTTCTTGGGTATTTTGCCACCTGCCTATCAGAAAAAACGATACATTTAAATTCAATAGTTATGAGTTATGACACAAAATCAATTAGAAAAGTCAGATTTGACAGATATTTGTCACATAGGCATAATTTAGGTACATTTGATTATATACATTTCAATTTTCAAATACATTTTCAAATCTTCAAATTTAATTTTCTTGATGGAGAATTTACAAAATTCAAAAAACCTTGTATTGCTGGATAGAGAATTAAAAACCCTTTCAAATGAGCTATCACACGCACCCTCGTTTCATTTAAAAATTTTAAAGGGGTTGCTATCACTCCAAGGGGGTTGAAGAGGGAGGTATAAAAGTATGCTTAAAAATGTCATTTTAGAATTAAACACTGACGTGTTTCAGGATTTTACTCATAAATTGTAAATTACGTAGAAAATGAATTTATCCGTTACTTATTGACCGCATTGTATATGCGTGTGGATATACGAGGGCAGCCTTATGTTTTTACAAACGACCACTGGGTGGCGCTATTGAGATGTGTCATTACTATTTTCGTAAAATTTGACATTTGTTATTGTGAAAACAGTGGCAGCTTAAAAATTGACCAAGCAGTTTGTTTACAGTGAGCGTTTAAAAATAACAATTTTGTGAAAAAAATTGAAATTTCACGTGAATGTATTCGTTGGATGATATTTTACGATTTTAGTAAAGGTCTAACTCAACATCAATGCATAGAATCGCTTCGTTCAACTTTTGGTAATGAAGCACCAACAAAAAAAAACTGTTTACAATTATTGGTTTGCAGAATTTCGTGAAGGTCTATCAAAATAGGTTGTTATTCCAAAAAACATCGATGCTGTGCGCAAAATCATTGAAGAAAATCGGCATGTGACTTACAGTGAGATAGAGGCATCCTTAGGCATATCGAAGACTGGTATAAGGAAATACTCAAAAAATTCGACCGAGGAACAGCAAAATCCGTATACAACACCGTAACAGGTGACGAAACCTGGATATATTCGTATGAACCGGAAACTAAGCAACGATCCAGTGTTTGGGTGTTCCAAGATGAACCAAATCCCACAAAAGTTGTTCGTTCATCAAGCACTTTCAAGAAAATGATCGCTTGTTTCTGCGGTTGTATTGGGCATGTCGCAACTATTCCTTTAGACTTTAGAGGATCGAAAGACAGTTAACGCTGAATGGTATACAACAAATTGTTTGCCAGAAGTCGTCGACAAAATCAGGAAAAACAACCGAAAACGTCGCATCATTCCTCATCATGACAATGCCAGCTCTCACATAGCACTTTAAACAATTGATTATATGAAGGAGAAAAACATCGAATTAATGTCTCATTGCCCGTATCCACCTGATTTATCTGCTTCGACTTCTTTATGTTCCCGTATGTCAAACAAAAAATGCATGAACAGCGATTATCATCACCTCAAGAAGCTGTTGAAGCCTTCAAAGACCATGTTTTGAGATACCAATTTCAGAGTGGAAAAACAGTTTCGAGAATTGGTTTGAACGCATGCAAAAGTGTATAAATCTTAAAGGCGAATATTTTGAAAAGCAATAAAACAGTTTGTTCCAAAAAACAGTTTTTCTTTCCTACTTTTTCTAAAAACTTAAAAGGCTGCCCTCGTATCTATTAATTTGCTTTCTTATGTATATATTGGCTACTTTAAAATTTGTTCTGGTGGATCTGTTTAAATGCACTAATGTTTTTTTTTCTGTTGATAATAGGCATGGTATAGTTTTCCTGATATTATGTTCAACGGATATAACTAGAAAATATTTGTAGTCCCAAAGATCTCGTCATAACCGAGTCAAATTGTGTGTGTAAAACACAAGAATTGTTAACATTTTTCGTAGGGGAGCCTGATTTGGTAAATTACAATTTGATATTTTCCAAATAATATGAGGTTATGTATGTATGTACCTTGACAAACAATGTTTTGGTTGGTTTAAGCCGTTCGAAGCCAGGAGATAATAGAGTACCGACACGATTTGGTATTGTAAAATAGCAATAATAATCTAATGTCCGTTAGACGAGCTGCTGTCGCTGGCCTTTGAACTTCACATTTTATATTAACTAATTTTCCCCCTACTTTTAATATTTAAATATGATATTAAGCCGTCGATTACAAAAAGAAAAATGTTGGGATGCTGCAACAGTACGGATTGGGTGAAGGTGGTTATAATTGAATGCAACAATAATTTGAGTTGTCTTCGTTTTCTTCTTCTTCTTCAACTTTTCCCTGTGTCTGTTGTACATAGATTACCCTAGTTTTCCATGAAGGTAATTTATTATATTTAGTGATTTTGAAGCCATTTGCCCTTGTGATTATCTGGCGACGTACTTCTATATTCCTCATAAGAGGACCAGTTTCTAAGAAAATATGTATTAACATACTCGTATATACATAACGAAAAAAAATATACAGGTCTAGTATTTTTATTATCTAGAAAAATGGGAACAAGTCAATTCTAGCCACAGCCAAGTTTTATACTAGTAAAGATGACCTTGAGAACATATATTTTACAAAACTTTCCGTAGACGTCAAAGGCCCACAAAAATGGAAAAAAACCAATTAAAAACAGCAGATTTATTTTTTTCCTAATTTAGCAAACGACCGAGTTAAAAATATTCTTTGAAATTAATTACTGAATTCTTATTATACAATAACGTCGAATCCGGTTTCAAAGTCAGTTAAATATGTAAAACTAATAAAAGAATTCTGTGTACACTTCGGTGTAAAGGTGCAAGTGATTGACGTCAGCAAGAATTCCACACTGAACCCGATTTCTAAACAAACTTTGAATTTCAACGGTTACTTAAGCTACATATATGTGTATTTTCCTATGCGGAACAAATCAAGTCCTGCAAATAGTTATGGTAACCTGGACGTCTTCCAAAATGTACTACTGCAACTGAAAGTATTTCTGAATATACTTTAGTTGGCATATTATAATCTGAAAACAATGCCAAAAGTGGTAATTTTCTTTTAAGTAAAAGTTTACCGCACTATCAAATTCAGAAGATTTGAATTAAGAGATTATTGATGATTGCTTATTCTATCAAGAGAATATTATTGATATTTGATATTCGCAGAATTACATTCGCCGACTACCGCACTTATTTTCAAATATGAAATTTGCAACTCGTGTTGTATTATACAAAATTACTCTGTAATTCTTTTAATTGGGCAAAAAATAATTTTCCTCGAATCAATTAGAAAACACGATGCATTTAACAACTTTATTTGAAGAGTAAGTGACAATATTGACAAGAGAAAATCTTTTCCGTATTACCCAATCGTCAGCTTACAATGTTTATTTGCTGACAGGGCAAATAAAGCCAAGGTTAACTATTAAAACAATTGCTGATGTGATGAAAAACATTAAAAATATAAAGCAAAATCAGCTATCTATTTTACAATAAAATAAGAAAGTGTATGAGTAGTAGAGTAATTCGTATTATCTGCGTATAGTAAAGTCAATATTGACAATTGTGAATGCGTTGGAGAGGCAATAAAATACAGGAAAGACAATAGCAACTGTTCAAGTTTAAGTCATTCACAGTCAAATTCTGAATATTGTGGGGAAGAACAGTGCAGAAATCGACGATTTTGCTTTAAGAATATAATTATTAGAATATATTATAAATCAAAGCCAGAAACAACAATAAGCTACAAATATTAAAAATATTTAACATTGCACAAGCTACTTCGTAAGAAGTGTGAAATGTAACCTGTTTTTTTGTAATGTTACGCCCTTTATATTTTTGCATTTTTTAATACATCATCACTAATTGGAGGATTAAAATAATGTGTTATTCAATTAAATATTTGTTGCTTGATCATATAACTATAATAAAGATAATAATTTTCGGTGTACTATACATACTGATGGATATTGCCTAGATGGACCATTATTCGATTTTCATAAATGGAACTGTATACTAATTTCGTAATATATAAATATATAGGGTATTGAATACGTAAAGTTAATAATGAGTAGAGCATTTATTGTAATCTAAAAGTTGCTAAATGTTTATGTATTGATGATTGGTGAACATTCATTCACTACTTGTACTTATAAAAACATCTAAATTTTTATTTTTAATTGCACATTGTAGCAATTTCAATAAAAATTCCCAGAATTTAGCTTTTCCAGAAACAATTAGAAAGTTAACAATGATAATTGTCAAAAACAATACGCCCGAAAACCAAAATTCCGAATTAATATTGTCGATTGGAAAAATAGAGCATGTAAATATTATCAAATGTAATTAAGGTCCAATGTTAAATCTGTTGAATATAACAACGTCGAGCACAAAAATGCCAATAGGAAAACGCTTTTCGAATGTAATACCGCCGCTTACAGAAATGGCGAATGCAAACATGTCGAACACTAAATTGTCGAATAGTGTCAATTGGAAAAAAAAGTTTTTCCGGGCGACGTTATTTTCAGTCGACATTTTTACCGTCGCCGATATTACAGCCGACGTTTTTTCCATTCGACATAATGTCTATTCGGCAATCTTGCAGTCGATGTATTTCATTCAACATTATTTGTATTCGACATTATTGTATTCGACATTATTGTATTTGACGATATTGCAATCAATTTTTTTCAGCAGGCTTTATATTTATTCGAGTTCATCTTTCCTTTCGATGGCAGGTTCAGTCGACATATATATCTTCGCCGTTATTACGGCTAACGTTTTATCGAACTGACATTATTTCCACGGACGGATTTGTATATAATTTGTTTCAACAAGCATTATATTTATTCGACGTTGTTGTATATGACCTCATTACATTAGAACTTCTTTCCTTTCAACGTTATTTTCAGTCGACATTTTTTATATTCGTCGATATTGCAGTTGACGATTTCCCCATTGCTCATAATATTTGTTCGACGCTGTTGCAGTCGATTTATTTTATTCAACATTATTAGTATTCGACTTTATTTTATTCAATTTTTTTCAACTGGTTTTATATTTAATCCACGTTTTTCTAATCGACTTCATAGCATTAGAACTTCTTTCCTTTTGATGTTATTTTCTGTCGACATTTAAATCTTCGCCGTTATTGCAGTAGACATTTTCTCTAATTGACATTATTTCCATTCGGCAATTTTGTGTTCGAGGGGTTTGTATTTAATTTGTTTCATCCAATATTATAATTTTTCGACGTTGTTGTATATGACTTCATTACTTTAAACTTTTTCTTTCGACTTTATTTTCAGGCGGCATTTTTTATATGCCGTTATGACAGTCGACGATATTTCCATTCCACATAATATTTATTCGACGCTATTGCAATCGATTTATTCCATTCAACATTTTTAGTATTCGACTTTATTGTACTCATTTTTTTACCGGTTTTATATTTAATCCACGTTTTTGTAATCGACTTCATAGCAGTAGAACTTCTTTCCTTTTGACGTTATTTTCAGTCAACATTTAAATCTTCGCCGTTATTGCAGTAGACATTTTCCCTAATTGACATTATTTCCATTCGGCAGTTTTGTGTTCGACGGGTTTTTATTTAATTTGTTTCATCCGACATTATATTTATTCGACATTGTTGTCTATGATCTCTTCCTTTAAACGTTATTTTTCAGTGGGCATTTTTTATATTTGTCGTTATGACAGTAGACGATTTTTCCATTTATTTTTCGATTTATTTTATTCAAAATTATTAGTATTCGACATTATTGTATTCAATTTTTTTCAACCGCTTTTATATTTATTCCTCGGTTTTATAATCGACTCCATAGCACTAGAACTTTTTTCCTTTTGACGTTATTTTCAGTCGACATTTAAATCTTCGCCATTATTGCAGTAGACGTTTATTCTAATTGACATTATTTCCATTCCGGCAGTTTTAGGTTTGACGGGTTTGTCTTTCATTTGTTTCATCCAACATTATATTTATTCGAGGTTGTTGTATATCACGTCATTACATTACAACTTCTTTCCTTTCGACGTTATTTTCAGTGGGCATTTTTTATATTTGTCGCTATTACAGTCGACGATTTTTCCATAATATTTATTCGATGATATTGCAGTCGATTATTTCATTCAACATTATTAATACTCGACGTTATTGTATTTAATTTTTTTTAGTCGGTTTAATATTTATTATACGTTTTTGTATGACTTCACTACATTAGAACTTCCTTCTTTTCACATAATTTTCAGCCGACATTTTGATTTTAGCCGTTAGTAATCAATCGCTCTGCTTTTAAAAATAACCCGTGTATTTACATTGTTATATAAGCTATTTTGTAGATAAACTGAGAAAGACCATATGCATAATATCATATCTAGGTAAACATCAAAATGTTTCATAAAACCATTAAATAATACATAAACGTAGCCAAAAACAAAAGGATTACAGTCCCAAACATATTGTAAATATAGTGGAAATATACTATAAATTAAGCTCATAGGTAAAAATACACGTTCATCTTAGGGTGGGAAAAATAATTATATCGTGAATCAACACTTGTTTTATACGCGGTGATCAAAAAAAGCTTAATAGCTGTGGCATTGTAACAAAATCCGTGTACCCGTAATGTACAACGCATCATAGAACTTTCGTGTTAGTAATAGTGCATTCGTAAATTCTCAACTAATTAAAGACACGCAACTGTCATCAATAAGCGACAGAGATTAAACATTTTTACACAATATTTTAAAAACAATATTAAATCTCCTGCACTTTTACTAAACTATTATCAAAAGTAGAGCTTTTTTTCAATAGAGGAATTTGAAATTAATTGAGTTTAATTTATTACATCTTCAATAAATTAGAACTGTCAACTACTACTACAAGGTGTATCAACAGGGAGGTTTTTGATTATACAGAGCGATCTTTAAAAAGTACCAGACTGTATTACATATATATTGTTTCTATAAAAATAGAGAACCCTGTATTTTTTCCTTATTTATCTTTATCAATAGAGTAATACAATTATATTCGTTTATGAAGTTATAAACTCAAAGGTTTGTGCGTTATTTACTTATTCAAACGAATATTTATAAACATTATAGATGTACTGTAGAAAACTATTTAGATACACCAAGGGGACTTGTTCACTGGTAAGAAATTTGTATGTTTGCGAATATAGAAGTCATTTAACAAAAGGTATTGATTTTTTGGTGATAGCAAATTTAAGTTTTATTACAACATTGAAAAATTATTTTTGATTTATTTATATTTCTTTTTGCAATCTGTATTTAACAATAAACAAGACATATGTTAGTAAATAGAGGACATGAGACAGTGGCGTGGTTGATATCCAACGATGTACAACTTATAAGTTTCTACATACTGTGTTGTATACAATACAGGAGCCTGTGTTAGTGTGTTTAATCGAATCTATGCGGTAGGTCGAGCGGTTTGTGTCTTTTTATAGTTTTTCTTATGCTTTCACTATATCAAGTAGGTTAAGAGCCAAGGCATTTGGATGATATTCTAGTTTTCTTAAGTACTTGTTACTGAACTTCACTATCACTTCTTTTACGGTGTCTACTTTTGAGTCACTTAAAATGTCTTTATTTCTTACACAATAGGGGGTATCACATATGGTACGTAGCATTTTGGATTGAAATCTCTCGATGATTTGGGTATTAGATTTAGCTGTTGTACCCCATAACTGGATACCAAACGTCCATATGGGTTTGAAGATTGCATTATAGACGAGGAGCTTACTTATTGGGAATAATTTGGATTTTTTGCCGAGTAACCAGTAATGCTTATTAAACATTAAGCCGAACTGTTTACGTTTTCTCCATGTATGAGGTTTCCAAGTTAGCCCTTTGTCAAGGTGTACGCCCAGTTAGTTTACTTAATTTACTTGGGTTAATGGAATGTTGTTTATGAAGACTGGTGGTGAACTACCTCTGCACTTGGTGAACGTGATGTGAAAGGACTTGGCTCCATTGAGTTGGACTCGCCATCGTCTGGTCCATTGGATTAATTGGTCTAAGCTCTGTTGGAGGAGATGAGCAACTAGTACTGGGTGTTTGTGTTTTACCATGATGATCTTGTCATCCGCAAAGGTAGCAGTGCTGACTTGTTGGAAGGTCTACTGTGTATGTCAGGTATACAATTGGACCAATAACGCTACCCTGGGGTACCCCTCACTTGATTATTGAGTAAAATACCAGGTAAATCGATGTTCGGACAAACTTATTTGTTGGATGTTCATAAATAGGTTTAATCGAATTATAGCCAATAATTCCATCACAAGTGAGATAATACAGTAGTTTAAAAACAGCGTTACTTCAAACCTTTATTTAACAAAAAAAAACTAAAATACTAATCTAATAATTTCGAAATAATAGAATTATTTCAAAAATTAAATATAGGCAAAATAATTTATCAAAATATTTTGATCTTCCACCCCTCCCTCATTGAGTAACAATCTTGTTTTACCCCAGCAAAGATTTTTGGAGTTGAACTTTTAATGGCGCAACAACTTACTATGAAGAGGTATACAGCAATAGAAAATTTACAAAAAAATATAGCAGTTTGCAATTATAGTATAATTCGTACCAGTAATTCATACTAAACTCCAAGTAACTAAAACATCTATAAAGTGTTTACCTACAAAAGGAAAACATAGGCTGCTCCAGTTTTTAATCAGGCCATTGTACAGTTGCCCACGATGGACCAATCCGGTCCTGATGAATCTTTTCAAACACTCAAAATTTTCCTTAATTATTATTTTGTGCAATGGAAACATTTTAATTACATAATGTTTTTATTTATCAATCCTTTATTTTTCATTGTTGGTGTTTTCCCAGAAACTACCGAGGTACTAATAACGCATAATGGCGTTCAACTTCTATTTACAAATGCACGTTTTATATAATATCCTCAGGGTTAACGAACGAGTTACTGTAGAAATTTCTAGTTTACGCGCCCGAAGCAATATAAAATTAATTACGTCATTAACGATTTTTCCGTTGTAAATAAAGGCCTCGGGTCATTTCGCAGAAAACCTTCCGCACGCCACTGATCCCCATTATTATTCCATTAATAGTAAAATCAGGGACGGGCTAAATTGTAAAATGTTTAATGTGTGCGAGAAAACAATAAGAAACCAATAGAGGCACTATTTTTACCTTTGGCAGATACATATACCGTTATCTGGAACAATTATTTTTCACTGAATAGAAATGATAATAACTGGAAATAAAGCTGTATTAGTACGTCACAGAAATATTTTATAATTAACAACCTGTTATTAATGACACGTATTTAAGCCATAACTGATTTGCCGCATAAGTATACTCAACTGCCAAGAAACATACGGATTACGATAATTCTGTTTCACTGCTTCGTTTACACCTAAATATTAGGTGAATGTAACAATGCTCCAAGAATCAATTTACATGTATATTATGTTCTGGTACAACTTAAAACTGTAAACGTTGTAAACGCAACTTCTGCCAGAACGGAAATAGCCATCGTTTACTAATTTAAACTTCAGAAATTTAATGGATGATTATACTTACCCAGGGAGTTTCAAATCTTTCCAGTCTGATCCCTTAACGAAGCGGTAGGGTTTAGTATCGCAAATCTTCAATTGTTAACCACATCTGGTACAATAGAGAAAATTGATTTAAGTATAATTATCCGCATAAACCTATACATTTTTCTTGAACCAATTGTGTCTTAAAATTGGAAGACACGAATTTTGAACAAAGAACAGAGTCATAATGTTTCCGGTCGTGGAAAACATTTCCCTAACAGAAATGAAAGAAGATCTCTATGACACGCACGTAATCTCCTACGCAAATTTTGGACAGAAGAGGTGCATGGAGTAAGAAAATCTATGCAAAATAAGACCAGATCAGGAAGACCAACAGGAGTGACTACAGATGAAAACATTGCTTACGCTTAGGAAATAAGTCTTACTAATCGCCGAGTTGCAGTGATACAAATAGTTGCAAAATTGTTGTTTCTCCTGGTACAGGTGAAAGAATTCTGCATAACCATTTTATTCGTCAAGCGTTTGTAAAGAGATCGCAGGGAAACCTTTCAAAACAACAATTTTGTATCGTGTTGTAACGACAACAACAAAACATAAAGAATCATCAGCACCACAAAAAAAATTTCGTTCCCAACCATCTGCTAGCAAAATAGTGGGGCCTGTTTTTTGGTTTGCTGGTGAAATTCTTCTAATTAATTACTTTCAGCCAAGCCACAATCACTAGTTAATATAACGCCAACTTGAATGGAAACCACGTAGTAAAATTAAACGTCTGGATGAATCAACTTCCAGAATCCAACTCTTCTTGACGACGCCTTCTCGCACAAGTTCAACGTTCAATGTAGATTTTTCTAAAGCAATCGCCCGCTATATAGGCCTGTTGTAACCTCCGGTATTTTTCTCGTGGACTCTATTGATGTGTAAGCAACAGCATTTCGTTTGTCATTCTGTGGAAGGTAGTAGAATACACAGAAAAGAGTTAGTTTCCACACAATTATTTTCATATTATGAACAACTTAATGTACGGACATTTTTAGAAAGTATGATAATATGTATTAATTAAAATCTAAGCCAGAAAAACTTCAAAATTTTTTAATAGCTACACATGAATATTCTTACTAAAGAAATTGAAAAAAGAACATTATTTTGGTGCCCTTTACAATTTACAAAGCAACTGAAAGAAAATTAAGCAATAGTTAACAATTAAAATTGACAATAAGAAGGGGGTAGCCCTCTTTTTGCTACAATCGGGTTTGGCAGTTTTTTGATTAAATATCCTATTCTAGAACTGTAACAACTTCAGCAGATGGAGACCACTTAAACTTTTCTTTCATTTATGATTTTAATTATTTGCTCACTGCCATTCTCTCAATGGTTCTATGACTTCACTGTTCAATTCAGTGTCTTGCACTTCTTCTCCAGAGAAGGTGCTCCTGGCAAAAGTACTTCAGCGGTTTGCCATTGCCTTCCCAAGGTAAAGGCCGATATTGCTGGACCTATGATCGAACCCAGGTCCTTTAGCACAATCGCCTAACGCACTAAGCACGGTCGCACCACTAGCTGATGCATTTACCCATATAAAAGGATGTGCATTTCCTCCTAAACGAAAACATGTTGAGGAAAATACGAGCGGTTATTGATAAGTACTTAACCTACCATATAAAACGCCACAATATTTCAAAACAAAATTTTATTTATTCAACATAATCTCCTTTAAGAAGGGCAGGGATGGCTCAGTGGTAGAGAGCCAAGCTTTGGATATAATAGTCCAAACGCTTTTCCGGTTCGAATCTCCCCAGGATCGGAAATTTTTCTAATTCCGTGGGTGGTCGGTACTGGGTCCCGGTCTCCATTTGCCATTGGGGATCAAATTAATGGCACTCCTCGAATTACGGTCGCTTTAGAGGAGTAACAAGACCATAAACAAAAAACATTCACACACAACAGCAGGTTAGGCATGGTTACGCACCAACACGGTAACCCACAGAGTCGGGCCCTGTTGTGAATTGCACAAACTAACATAGCCTTGTCTCACACCAAAAGCGATGGGCCTCTGAGGCCTGTGAAAGCTTCATAATATAATATAAAATCTCCTTTAAGACTTTTACATTTAGCAGAACTTTCATAAAGTAATTATAAACCATTTAAAAAAAAATTGTTTTGTTCTGCAAACCACTCCTCAACGGCACATATTGCTTCGTCATTTGTCAAAAATCTTTTACCTTTCAAATGTTTTTTGAGTTTTGAGAACAAATAATAGTCTGACGGTGCTAAATCCGGAGAATAGGGCGGGTGGTCAACCAATTCAAAACCAATTTCATCAATTTTTTCAGTGCAGTCAACGACTTGTTAGCAAGAGCGTTGTCTTTGCAAAAAGAGCACACCTCTGGGAAGTTTTCCGCGGCGTTTTTTCACAATTTTCTTACGTAATTTAGTTAGCAACTCGGTATAATATGCTCCCGTGATAGTTCCGCCCCGTTCCAAATAATCTATCAGAATTATCCCATCTTTGTCCCAAACTGAAGCAAGAATCTTGCCAGCCGTTTTTTGAACGCAGAATTTTTTGGGTCATGGAGAACCAACATGCTTCCACTGTTTGGATTGCTCTTTAGTCTCTGGGTCACAGTGATGGATCCACGTTTCGTCCATAGTAACAAGCCGATCCAAACAGTTTGAGGAATCTTCTGCAAAACGGCGGCAGATTTCCTTTGACGTTGTCAATCGAACGCGCTTCTGATCAACGTTCAAGCATCTTGGAATCCATTTTCTCATACCCAAGTCGTGATGAGTGATCTGACACACACGTTCGTACGAAATGTGCAATGCTTCTGCAATAATCTTAATCCCAATACGTCGATTTTCTAAAATCATATCATGGACAGAATCAATGTTTTCCGGAGTGGTCACAGAAATTGGACTTCCAGAGCGGTGCTCATCTTTCACATCTGACCTTCCTCTTTTATATTCCGCAACCCAGTTTTTAATAGTGGCGTATGAAGGACACTGATCACCTAAGGTTTCTATCATATCAGCAAAAATTTCTTTGCCCGGTAACCCTTTCAAAAATAAATACTTAATAAATGACCGAAACTCGATTTTTTCAAACTCTATCTTTTTCTCGGACATGCTGTTTTCAAAAATTCACAGTTTGATCACCGTTCAACTTATGGATGTAAAACTTTGACAACTTATTTATAAAACATCATAGTTGTAACCATAGCAACCATATTCACTTTTCTTTACTAGAAACTTTCCAGGCTAACTAGATATCAATACCCTCTCGTAAACCATCCTCTTTCATGTATTCATAAAACACAATATCTATTAAGACTTTTAAATAAAGATTGCATTGAAAAATAAAAACTAATTCGTTACTCTATTGCTTCTCTAACCTAAGTAGGATGGAAAGATTTGGAACTCCCCTCGTAGCATTGCAGTTTTACAATCTTCACTAACATATGTGTTCTAACATAGAATATAAAAATAGGAGGAATAGGGAGAAAGGGAGAGAGAAGGAAGAGCAGAAAAGAGTCTAACGTAATTAATCGAAAACATATTATTTTCTAGGAAAAATCTATATTAATGATTTTGCCTTTATTGTATGGAGAACAGGTTAGTGTTTGCAGATGTTCGGAGTAGAAGAACTGCTATAAACAGCCAGGCTTTGGGTCTCAATTCTACGATAAATACACCGATCTAGATTGTGACAGAACAAAATTATGATTTAAATCTTAGATTCAAAAGGCCAGACGATTACCAAAGAGTTTAATTAACTTGGATCTCCTGATCGACTCTGCGCGAACTTTGAATCATCATCCGTTTTGTCACGGAACTGAGATAAGGAAGAATTTATATACACTAAGATTACATTTCTTGATAACACGCTATTAAAGAAGTGTTTCTAAAAACAATTTATGTTTAAAAAAAAGGAAAAACGAATTTAAATGTTCGGAAGATCTTCTTGAAATTGAAATACGATCTAAGCAATTAAAAATGCATAGTTTAGCATTTCATCGGCGTTTTTCTACCACTTTCCATTTGTTTAAAATAAATCTGCAATGCAAATTTTAACATGGGACAATTAGGGGGAGCGTGCGGATCATTAATGATAAAAAGTTATAATTGGTGGGTGCAACTTTGTTTTAATTCAGCTGCAGCATTTTCACATTATAAAAGCAAAATTTGAGTTTTACTGCAGTTCATAAATAAAACATTTTTCAAATAAGAACTTAATGATTCTTTTTTATTGGTAAACTTTTTAATCGCATCTATACAGGGTGTTGGTAAATATGTTACAGTAAGAAAACTTTTTTCTAAGTGGTAGTAAAGACATGAAATATTAATAACAATTAATGTAACAGACAATCCTTTGTTTAAGATTAGAATTATGAGAAAATGAAAATACATACCGAAATCAGTACATATTCTCCAATTTCGATTTACTGCCTACAGAGCCACTTTAACTATTATGCCGACTAGACACAGTGTCTAGGGCCTTCGAAACTTTTAAGGCCTACAATATTTTACGTGAAAAAATGCGGAAACAAAACAGAAACAAAAATCCCAAAAATAGGAAAAGCCAGCACAGTTAAATTTTATGGCGAACCAGCGGCGGACCCCAGATTTTGTGTTAGTAAAAATATTAGGCACAAAAGCCTCTAAAAATAAAAGTGTTTAGGGCCTACGAAGTTCTTAAAACGGCATTGACTGCGTATAATGAAATTCTCAATGTAGTAGGTATTTTAGTTTTTCACATTCTAATCGTAAACAAAATGAAAAATATATTATCTATATAAAATGTTGATTTAAGGACATTACCAGATAGCATTTTTGAGCCTATTTCAAATACATAAAAATATACAGGGCGTTTCATTTAAAAGACAAACGGTATGTAGAGTGTGTACTAAAATTTCTTCGAAATATGTTCATGAAAATTATACTGTGTGGGTAAAATACACTCAGGCTAGCAATATTGTTTTTTTTTTCTCACATTTATTAAGAAACTACATGCTCTTTAAATAAATCAATCTGCATATATATTTTTATTGTTTAGTTTCTCTATGAAATATCATTGATATAGGAGGTGTGTAAATTAAGTAATGAGACTGAAATTTTTCAATTTTTTTATTCGAATAAAATTACAATTCAACATCATCTCCTTCAAAGTAACTGTCTTGGGAAGCCACACAGCGCTGGAGACGGTTCTTTCACTCCTCACGGCAGTGCTGGAACTCTGATGCTGAAATAGCCTTCAGCTGGCCGGTTACAGCCGTTTGAATGTTTTCCAGTGTCCCAAAATGACGTCCTTTGAGGTGCTTTTTTAGTCTCGGAAAGAGGAAAAAGTCACAAGGACTCAAATCGGGCGAATAAGGAGGCTGAGAATGTTCTTACTGGCCAAAAAATCGTTTATTGAAATTGCTGTGTGACAAGGCGCATTGTCGTGATGCGACACTCAGTTGTTGATATTTTGTCTCGCACGCATGACCTTTTTTCGAAGTCTTTCAAGAACCTCTCTGTAAAAGTGTTAAATAACCATTTGGCCTTGATGCACAAACTCTTTGTGAACGATTCCCTGGCTGTCAAAAAAGAAAAATCAGCATGCCTTTGATCTCCGACTTGCTCATTCTTGCTTTTTTTGGCCTTAGAGAGGTTGAAGTGAGCCTTTCCATGCTCTGGCGCTTGGTTTCCGGGTCATACTCAAATATCGAAAACTCGTCACCTGTAATGACACGTTCCAGACAACGGGGGTCATTTTCAATCGATTCCAAAAAATCAAGGCACCTTTCCCTCCTGATGTCCTTCTGGTCCTACGAAAGATTTTTCGGAACCATTTTCGGGCAGATTCTTCACGTCCCCAATTCATTGGTCAAAATCTGATGAACGGTGGTGTGAGTCAAATTCAACTCTTCCCCGATCATTCTGACTGTCAACCGACAATCTGAACGCACAAGATCCCGGCCTTACGCTGCGAGGTTCGTCTTCAATCTTCCTTCTGAAAATGCCTTAAACCACCGAAAAACCGGGGCCCTTGACAAAACACTGGCTCCGTAGGCCTGCCGAATTTTTATAAAAGTTTTCGTTGTACTGTGCCCAAGTCTGAAGCAAAACACGACAGCACACCGTTGCTCGAAATTGATATCACTTATTTTCAGAACGCACTAGAAAAAACTATTTCACAAAAAAAAATGCTATGGACAACCAAATTACTCTAGCGAGTTCAAACTCGTACTGAAGGCGTTTCACATGTTCACCTGTCGCCCCTTCCACTCCCACGTCCCCAGTGTTGCCAGATCTAACGCTAGGCTACCAGTCTCATTACTTAATTTACAAACCTCGTACCTACTTCAATAGTAGTTTAATATCAATTCGAAGTTTGCAAAAAAACATTGTATAAGGCTTTTAAATGTCAAACCGCTTCTTTAAAATGAAAAATATTTCCAATGTTTTTCAAAATACTACCAAGGGTCCAAACAAAAACAAAACACATTTTAAGGTAAATGTTTTGATGGATTTTTCGCTATTGATCCAAGTACAAATATTTCAAAATTAATAGGCTGGTGTCGTTTTCATGTTATTCAAACAATAAAATGGAAAATTTGTTCAAACTTTTATTCAGAGAACACCTCAATCCTTGCAAACAATAACTGCAGCATGGAGAGCAAACGCGAACTTTTAAAGAATCCGTCCAGATCTATCAAGCAATTCAAACTCCTACGGTTACCACATCCCCTTCAGTTGTTTGGTTGTGCATTCAGACATGAATGTTTTGTGTTCTAGCCGAAAAAATAAATGTAGCATTTACTTCATACTTCAAAAAAAAATAATTGAAGTAAATGCTATACACTGCTTCGCTAAAGTAAAAACACACGTTTTGCTACCAAAAGCCAACCTTTATCGAACATTTCGTTTGAAATTCTGTACAAGGTTGTACAATACACAGGAAAGAATGATCTTCTACACCAGTGGTTCCTAAACTGTAGGTCGCGACCCCCTGGGTATGTACACAACTTATCTTCTGCCATGTCACTTATTGTTCTTTTGGATAGTATGATTGATTAGAGGGGTATTGCTTTCAGCTCGTCAGTCTCTTTTTCACCAACCATTATTCACACCATCTGCATTGCAAATCTTCAGCAATTGTATGTGGCTTACTGGTTTATGCAATGCGAAATGCAACTCCATAACTTGATAGTAGCGCTTTTTCATTGGTAGTGGTTGCTGCTGTAAAAGTGTCTTGCTCTTTGAGGAGGGAGTTTAGCTTTCTTTCAAAGAATTCCACAGGCTTTTCTTTTTTGTTTGGATGTTTGGTATTTAAATGTCAAAATAGCTTTGATGGCTTCATACTTTCTTTTCACAACACTTCTTGACAAAGTACGCATTTGGGATTTTGCGAAATAACCATATTTGGTATATTCATTGATGTACAATCTATTTTTCTTTGTATTCTTATCACGGCCAGACGCGGAAGATTCTAATGATCGTTTTAAAAATGTATTCATCTTTAACAAAACGAGATAGCTCGTACTTAACGTTAAATATTTGTTATCGATTTATTGCGTTCAACACACACTCAGCAGTACAGCACACAATTTTGAAATGACGACTAATCTTATGGCGGTCTGCTGCTTATATAAAGCAAAATAGATTTTCCACATTATTCCAATGCCATATAGCACCCTCCCGAATATGGTGGATATTTCCGGAAACACAGCCAACAAATAAATAAATTCCGTTACTTGGTAATAGATGGCGTCAGTCGGCCGTTTACCCGCTGAAATGTTGGCCAAAAGAGGGTCGCGCTTTAGAAAAGTTTAGGAACCACTCTTCTACACAATTATTTTTAGTTTATGGGCAACTAAGCATACGGGCCACATTTGTATAATCTTCAAAAAAGTATGTTAATGTGTTTTAATTACATTCTAAACGAAAACAAACCCTGTAGAACTTTTTAATAACTGTATAGGAAAATTTTTACTAAATAAATTCAACAAACATTTTGGTACCTTCTACAATCTACTAAACAACTGAAAATTAAGCAGTATTTAACAATTGAAATTAACGACAACAGACAAACATCTTTTATCAGCTGGATTTGGTAGCATCTTAAATAAATATGCTATTCTAGAACGACATCTTCATCAGATGGGGGCCACTTAAACTTTCCTTTAATTTATATAACATCCGCATTTTAGTTATTTGCTCACCACCATTCTCTGGGTTCTGTGGCTCTCGAGGCAGCGCGGCGACCTCTCCTATTCCTGTGGCGTACGTGTAAAGTAATGTACACAAACAAACTGGACCTACTGTTTCATGCGGAAAGTGTTTTGCATGTATCCGCGAGAGAAAGTGCTCTTGACAGACGTACTGCGACGGTTTGCCATGCTTTCCGAAGGGAAACGGCCGATGTTGGCCGAACCCAGGTCCTTTGGCGCATTAGTCCAATATAGGAACCGTTCCTCTATATTGAGGAAAATGAATCATCCTCTTTCATGCTAGCATGACAAAAAGTACTAAATAATTAAGGGGCATATAGTACTATCAAAAAAAAATCGACAAATATTAATCACGTATGTCTCTAAACCAACCATTTGTCAGATGTGAACGATTTTCTATTTCAACTTTTATTAATATTTATAGCCAGAAAACAAACAAGCTCCCAACTTAATTCCTTTGGACTTTTGTGTTTGAAGTTGCCTAAAATAACTGTAAATAATCCTGCCGACCTGCAACAGCGAATTAAACCAAATAATTCCAGCAGGGCTGAGCATTTTTGAAAGAGTGCGGAGTTGCTTTCCTACAAGATGTCGATTATGTACCAACATAGAAGGAGGGAATTTCAAACATCTTTAAAATTTAATATAAAACAATTAGGTCTACGTTTTGGTATTAAATACTTGAAACAGAGAATTTGTCATCTTTCACAAACTGTTGTTATTGATCAACTATATGTCCCTTAAATACCTAACACTCTTTTACAAAAACCTGTATAACTGAGCAAATTAACAAATGTTAAGGTAAAACGAAAAAAGTTACCCGACTTCTGCCGTAAAATACTGCCTTTACAGGGTAGTTTATTTTATTATATTGGTTGTGTCTCACAAGCTGGCTAAAGGTGTAAGTTGATTTACAATTTAGGAGAAAATTTTTGATACTGCGTTAACCCCAGTGCCGCCCCATGCGTGAGAGGCGCCTTTGTTTAAAGTTATATTTCAACACCACCATAAAAATGAATTTGCAAATTACAAAAAAAAATTATGTCAACAAAATTATTTTTAACTATTTATTATATAAATACTTCATATAGATATGTATACATAAAAATATAACATTTCCCAATTATAAAAAAGTTACAACACAATAATACAATACTAATTTTGTACTATGGTATACAGAGCGAGTCTGCTAAATTCAGCTTGATAGCTTGGTTATATGAAATATTAGAAAAATAATTTTTTGTCAGATTGTACCATAACAGCAGTACCCTTTATGTATAGGCGCTATCAAAAATATTTTTTGGCTGACGTTGAATGACGTTAAATAATTTTTAGATAAATTATATTATTAATGATTAAAATTTTTAGTACCTATTGATCATTGCTTGGAGCGTCGTTCTCTGTAACGCCCATTCGAAAATCGTTTACGTTAAGAATTCTCCTACATAATATTTAAATAAATGTTTTGAATCTGATTTGTGAGTTTAAATTAATGCGACACTAACGTGAAATGTAAAATAAAACACACATACATCTACTTGGAATAAGAGAAACAGAGTTGCACTGATACTGTCTTCCCAAATACCTTTCAATGCGGCATTTCGCATTTACCTTGTGTAAACTGTTATCACTTGCAGTCAATAGGGCCTTAATTTGCCTTACTCACTTATATGTAAAAATGACATCGCACAACGAAGTCTAAATGGGCTGTTTTGTTGAAGTACCAGACTCTCGCGTTAAAAACCCGGTTTCGATTCCCAACCAGTGCAAATTTTGATATTTTTTATATTTTATATTTAGTTTTCTGTTAATGTTAGAGGTTTTAAAAATTTATTTTTTTACCTAATATTGTTTATTTGTAAAAGTAAGTTTAGTTTGCTATTTACCAATAGTTCGTTAAACTCTACTGGTAGTAGAAGTTGATACGTGTGGTATTAGCAAATCAAATAAAAACTATATTAGAAATACATATAGTTAATACCACCCACACGAACAAAAAATTAATTTCAATTATAAAAAGTTTTTAAAAATTTCTTCTCGTCACAACTTGGCTTTACAATACATCGGTCCATTTAGCCTTTCTGTTGTGCAGTGTCATTATTACATATAATAATGGTATACAGCGAATTGGGCTCCATTAAAAAAACAAATCTACACTCTAATAACTGCAAGCGACAACAGTTTACTTGTAACAGTTTATTTGTAAATACTAAATGCCCCATTGAAGGGTATTTGGGAGAACAATATCCGCGCTTACTTTATATAGTTGGTATAGCATGTCCATTAGATGAGATTAGATTAGTCAACACTCAAAATTAGAATTTTTGATAAAATAAATTTTATAAGAAGTATCAAAAAATGATCTAACCTCGTTAAAATAGCAAAAAAATATTTTTGCTAGTACCTATACATAGCAGGCACTACCTATTACAATCTGACGAAAAATATTTTTCCAATATTTCAACTAACCGAGATATCAAGCTGATTCGTCTTAAGACTCACCCTGTATATGATGTCATTTATTGCGAGTATATGGTTCTAGTTTTAGCTACCACAAAATTCCCAATTGGATCTTTTATGTCTAAAGTATCCATAATATTATTCTCTACTGACAAATCTTTAAGACGTTCTTCGAACATTGTTGATAGCAAATCGTTTTTCATTAACTTTACCTTTGAAACACGGATACAGGTTACGGTTACCGAGTTTACAGTTAATTACTTGTCGCCTCTTGCTGTTTATTTTACATTATACAATCTATGTAGTAAAACTTTACTTCATGAAATAAAAGCATTAAAAAAATTACTATTATTTATCTTCTTGAAATGAAGCCCCTCTTAGACAGGCGCCTTTGTGCAGGGCACACCCGCACGGTGCTGCCCTGTATACCCCAATCAACGATGTAGCAATAGTTCTAGTCGGTTTACAAACGCCACGTATGCAAATATCTCCAAGATTTTTAGTCATTATTCAAATTTAAGGAAAACAAAATAATGAAAGGTTCATTAAAGTTCTACCAAGGAGATTTTTTAACTGGGGCCCACCTTCGCCTACATACATAAATGCAAAAGTTGTTAATCTTGAACTTGTACTGAGTATCTCAGCTGTTTCGGCAACTATGAAGGTCAGTTTTACGCACTTGTTTGTGAAAAATGCTCACTATGTTGTGAAGGACAACTAATTCAATTCATGTAAAATAAAACATCATTTTGTATGATATGAATTTTTAACACAATGTTTAGTTTTTTAAAACTGTTTAAAAATTGAAATATTTTACTTGGTAAGCCTCTATTGTTATGCAAAATAACATTTTTTAAACTCTTCCTTTAAACATTCCAAAGAGATATTAGCAGAATGCTCGGGTGTATAGGGTGTCTCAAAATTCAGCCACATACGTGTATAAGACAGTATTTTAAAATAAATAAAACATCTCAATTCTAGGCCTCATTTCTAGCATAGTCTCAAAATAAACCTAGAATATGACGTCACTTACTTGCCATGATTTCGCTATAGCAATTAATTAAAAGTTATAAAGTTTAGTTGTTTCTTCTACTTCTGTGCATAGGCCAATGACCTGTTTTTTTTTCCTAACATTGTGGAATTTACTGCGGTAATATTGTATCAATATTCTATCACCTCGTTATTTCCTGGATTACACTGATTAAACTGCAAAAATTCTAATCTCCAGTATTCCCATTATTTTTAAAACTTTAATATATAACTAAATGAAAATTTCGTGTACAAGATGATTTTTTATTTATAATCGAACTCGCTTAAAACGTGTTTGGGTACGAGACCCCAGATATAACGAACTTTTCTGAAGTACATATTGTTTCTGTTCTTCTTATAGTGCTTTATCTCTTACGAGACGTAGCGATGTTCTCTCCTTTGCCTGTGTTGCGCGTGTAGAGTGCCACAGCCATTGAGGACCTACAGCTCAACGTGGGCTCCTAACCACGGGAAGCGTAAACACTTCTACTCCAGAGAAGATTTACTAGGCAGAATACCTCGCTGGTTTGCCATTGCCTTGCGAGGGACATATTGTTTACTATATGTCATTTCACATTTATAGTGATCCCCCGGTGCAGAAATCATGAGGAAAATATTTTTCATAAGTTGCCTTACACATAATTATTACTATAATCCAACCTTTACCTGAAATTATACCTTAAGAGCAATCTAAAGCATTTGGAATTTTTCTAGGTGTTTATTTATCTACTCAATGCCGAGTGGCAAAATACTATAATTTTAATTATGACTTCTTATAGCCTTGTAAATGTTTTCTTTTCGACAATCGGAATTTTTATGAATAGATGCTTGCTGCTGTGTTAACATAAAAAGGATAGTATATGCAAAATAACGACAATGTTCGTTATTCTATTCTATTCTATAGATTTTGTGTAAATGTTACAATCAAATTCGAATAACCACAAAATGCTAGGTCTATAAAACATTTTTACACCTTATCTCAAGGATGATTTAGAATCAACACAAGAACAATTAGCAACAATACCAAAATTAATAAGCCATTTATAGTAGATAATTGCTATTTGAAAATGTTTTAACTTAACATAACTAACTTGAAAATGTATTTTTGATAACAGTAAATGTACATTTTCACCAATTTCCCGCATATCCCGTTTAAATGGTATAACAAGCAAATATTTGCAGCTTTAAATGTCTCATCGCCGAATTGGACAGTATTTTACAACATTTGATCGCACTTGCAAGGATTCAATTGTTGACGAACTCTGTATAGCAATTTTAAATACATACCTATATAAGTAACAAATTTGAATTACAGGTTTCATTCGCTATCCGCAAATACCAATTATATTGTCGTGAAAGCGAAATCCTCTTCAGATTTCTTTCGTTTAGCGAAATCAAGTAGTAAAGTAGGTCTTCGTAAAAGCGAAGTGGGGTAAAGCAAACTTTCGAAAAGCAGGGGATACTTGTTTTCATATCTTGGTATTGGTACAGTCTAACTTTCTTAAGGCGAGCTCGGGTACAACGCACCCGGATATAATGAACGTTTATGAGTTAAATATTTGGTGTTACCTTGTTTGCTGTATTGTATTTCCTGCAGGGATTGTACAAAATTCGTATTTTTAGCTTATGTAATTTAGAAAATATTTACCACTACGAAAACTGTATTTAGAAATACTTGATTCATATAAAGGTCAGTTTTTTGGATTGGATGTCTCAATTTGCGCCGATGTTTGTGCTTCATACTCAGCTACATAAGATTTCAATAGTGCACTTTAGATAATCCTTAAAATTCTGATGCATTTTTGAACAAAATTCTTTTAGTGATAAAATATAGTTTTACATATCGTAGAACTAATACTGGGATTTGAGAGTGAATGTATAGCAATTAACACCATCGACGACAATAGGCTAAAGTACTGTAATTAATATGCAATTCTGTGTAAGTATTTGCATTTTTTTTATAAATAGGTTGCTTTAATATTTTAATAATTTTTTTCTGAAAATCTTTTTATGTTGATAATAAACATGCTATTTAAAATTTCTTGTATCCCGCATACTACTTTTTAAGGGATATAACAAGTAAATATTAGCGGTACCAAGTCTTGTTATTGCACGAAATTTCAATAAAATACAGTTTAACGGGATTTTTGAAAACGGAAAGTATGTTCGAAGTAGATCATAACCGTTAATAAATATTTTAATACGTTTTCTTCAGTGTAGTTTTCTCTCAAATAATATTAAAAAAATATGCAATACAATTTGAGATGCTCAGTAATGACTTTTTAATGTGGGTTTCTTGAAAATTAATTAAGTTAAATGTATGCACTTCAAAACTTGCTATATCTGTGCAATTGCTCTACAATTAAATAGCATATATTATTTATTAAAAGGCGTGTATGGAAAACAAACAAATTGCATTTAATATAAATAGTCATATATTTAATTATAAATACAAAATTCATTTAATAAACAAACTGGCTTCTTCTATAATAACTAATCAAACTTAAGCACGTATGGTTTTCTCACATGTGTAAAAAAATAATGATTTGTAAAAGTGCAACAAGTGCAAAATTTCATTATAAATGGTAATGACTAGAGTGTCTAAAAGTCCCTCACCAGGCTTAACCCCTTCGATCCTAATACTTGAATGAAATATTATAGTCATACACAGTAGTTAAAAGCAATCAACTGAATAAACCTGCCGGTCATACAAATTTTTACACCATACAAAGAATAAGGCAGTCTAAAGCAGCTTTTAACAATACGATCACATTATTAACAAATAAAATTAGTCCTCACGGAATGTGAAATAAGTGTTTTAAGTAAAACTGCACAAATTTTACTTTATGGGAATCCCCCTAACACCCTCAGAGACTTGCTTTTATAGTTAAACATTTCCCAAACATTTGTTAAGCATGCATTTGGAGTGACCTACCTACAAAGTACAGTAAAACTAAAACGATAACTAACAAGTATCCCTGAGGGTTAAAAGTTACGTAAAACAACCTAATTTCACTTTGGAATTTATTAACAAAAGTACTATTGCACTTTTGATTTTAAAAGTGGATAGTCTGCAGTGATGGGAACACTTTGAGCCTTCTTCCGCCGCTCACCGGACACATAGGCCTTGTAGAAGAACCGTGCAAATAGCACAAAGTAGCTGAAGTACATAGCAAGAGACAGCTTGATATTCCTGTGTGTGATTTGGCATTCGTGATGGTCATTCAGCATTTGTAAGGCCCAAATGTTTACAGCACACCCAACAACCATCTGAAGCAACTGAAGAGATGTAATAACCATAGCAATCTGTCGAGGGGGACTGTACCCCATGGCCCTCAGAGCGTAGTAGGAGTACATCAGAGCATGGACGCAATAATTCATTACAATGAACCACCTGGCACTAGCTGTAGTTTCTGTGTAGGTAAACCACGAGTATAAGAGCACAGTGATGTGATGGTACCAATGTAGAAAAATAAGCGGCTGCTTACGAAGTACAATGAATATTGTGTCACCCAGCTCGGGCAACTTGCTGAGCACGAACATCCAGCTCCAGAAACCAGAAACACGGTCCTGTTCGATGAATGAAGGCACACATACAGAATGGTACAAACCATGATGGGTTAGGATGTGCAGGAACTCGGGCACGGTGCGGATGGCCCCCATGATGCTAAATATCGCCAAAGCGGTGTTCCATAGAGACAGCAACCCCCTCAGTTCGAATCGGGGTCTGTTCTGCATCAAGTACTGGCCTCCAAACACGAGGATCATGTATATCCCCACATAGTAGAAGCCGTTGGTCCAATTCTTGCTCATCCATGTGAGGGTTTCCTGGTGGACGAAGTCGGACTCGAAGTTGAATATATACGAGTAATTAGGCAGCGTTACTTGGTTGTATTCTTTCATCTTGAACACGGATGCGGCACTCTCACAACCGTTACACTGAACCACTTTCCAGTTTGAGTGGGGAATGACTTCTTCGAGCTTTTTCGAGGCCTCTATATGTGATGACCGGCTCCCGCACGCCCTAAACCCGCGGCCATCCCAGGCGCCTGCGCGGATACATCGCGTGTTCCCAATTTTTGCGTCACTAAACGCGCGCATAGAAATTTCCATAGCATGCAAGTGTTGGCGGCACTTTACACAAAACAAACATGAAATTTGAACTTGAACCGTGATACGAACGATGTTTGATTGAAAATTACAGGTTATATCTAGAACTGTCAATTTGGGGCTGAAACAATCTGTCCTTCCAAAGTTTCATTTTTTTTTTGTACGATAATTATTTTATAATACTTTAGAATTATCGTATGATTATTATAAGGAACTTTTTATAAGGAACTTACCTGTTCAAAATAATTCAAACACACCTTAAATGAATAATACATTAAAATCGTTTGAAATTTAAAATTGGCTATAATCAACTTTATTACTAATTTTCATTACATCTAATTCTCATTAGAACAAAATACATTTCCTACTTAAATTAAAAGTAATAATTATAAAACCCTGGTAAGATTTTAATACATTTATGATCAAAATTCGACATAAAAATTAATAAATCGTTGAAAATTTTTAAATATTAGAATAGCTTAGTAGGTTAGTAAATATTAAATATTTTGACAGCTGTCACAGAACAGGAGCGGACTGGCCACTGCGACATCACATACATAAGTTGGAACTAGTCGGACTGTCTTAATTTCTCAGTTGCATGAATATAATATACTTATTTCATAAGTTAAAAAAACTAAATTATTATGTGGAGTCCAGTATATAACCAGCAGTCAACTTATAACTTGTGACAACAGAATAATAACATATACATCATTAAATAATACATTTTTATTAATGAACAACTGCTAAAGTGATTTTGACAATAATTTACACCAATAAAGGTAATATATGTAGAAGTTCTAGACCAAATATTAAATCGAAAAATGTTTAAGATATTCATAAGGGTTTGTAATTCCTTCGTTATGTTTAGACGTTTTGACTTGTTTTTGAACGTGTTGTATGATTCTTAAATTGTTAACACTTTTTTTAATACGCTGAACATATTCGTTATGTAAACGAAAAATGTAATAACTTAATAACTAGTTCGAATAAATTTGTGACTAGACCGTCCCTGATTATTAACTAATGAGAAGGAGCTAACCTAACTGATAAAATCCGCATGAGTCATAAGTTGATTTTAACATCTTGATTGAGAATGCAATTACGGGGTTCCTTACCACAAAACTTTTAAAACATAGTGCAGTTCTTAATTTTTTTAAACCAAACTTTAATAATGACCGTTACTATGTCAGCCTATATTAATCTCCGAAATGAAATCGTTTCTAACTGTACCCCCTGCTCAGACCAGTTTTTGCGGAATTTGAAAGACAATTTCGAGGATATAATTAATTCAAGAAGAAGACTAGAGAATATATCAAGTGTCGAAGAGCTTGTGCGGATATTGGAGAAACGTAGTGCTCTGAATGTACACAAATTGGATTGTCTCAAAGACATAGCACGCAGTATAAATAGACCAGACTTACTCCAGTTGCTAAACGATGGGTTAGGACATAGTATTAATGTACCACCACATATACAGCAATTAAAACACATACGGCAAGCTCCAGGTAAACAATCAATTCTTACGAGGAGGAAAACTATTGGTTCTATTCTATTGGACTTCACTTTGTTGTGTTACCATTGTTTCCATGAATTTTTATTATATTTTTGTAAATTTTATTATGTAATTTGTAAAATTTCAACATTACCTTGTTTATGTAAATAGTATGGTATTCCGTTCAAGACGGATGCAACTCATATAACCCCCTATTTATTATATTTTTTGAAAATAGGATGCCCCTACTGTTGCTTATTGTATACGTCTTTATTAGCTTAAATTCATAATGGAAACTTATTTTTAAAAGCGTTTGGTCTAATTTAGAATTTTTTGTAAGTCCTGTTTAAGAGAAATTATCTAATATTATAACATACATGTCAATGGTAAGAAATGAAAAGTTAGTGAAATACGGCAAAAGTTGCCAACTTAGGAAGTGTATTTTAGCCTTTTTTTGGTTTCCCTATTTTTACCGGATAAGAGTGAAAGAGGATGATAAAAATACAAGAAAAAAAAACTTTTAAGCAAAAAGTTGTAAATAGGTACGTGTTTAAAAAAAGGTTTCTTATTTGATTTGAAAATTGTAGCATAACCTTATATGTCTTAAATGGCATGTATGTCTGTGCATATTATACATACTTATTTTAAAAAATTATAGAGATCTTTTTTTTTTTATTAGACTTTACCTCTGATTAGTCCACAGTATCTTTTCATCTCTTGGGAAGACGACCTGAGTTCCTTTTTCCTTGGCGAGAGGTGTCTCTTGCCAATTTGAATAGTCTTGTTTGTGACATTCTTGAGATGCAATGGTTCCACTCTTGTCTTTTTCTTTTCAGCGATAATTAAGAAACTTTAATATCTGGTATATTTTTGTTTGCGTGTTCTTCTGTTTCAGTTGTTATTTAGAAGCAGTTTTCATAAGTATAGTTTTTGAAAATAACTATGGCAAGTCCCATATGCATATTTGAAAACAGAAAAATATGACCTTTGTATTGCCTGAAAAGTAGATATGCAATCCTTTAAAAAATCTATGTTTGTGTTACACCTCTCAAACAAAACAAATGAGAACCCTAAAATATTTTTTAGGTAAATTATTTATGTATTTTATTTTAGTTTTAAATAAATGGGCAACTCTAGTTTTACTCCCATGTCTAGAAAGTTAAACATATTAAAAAAAAAACAAGGGGTTGAAAGTACACTCCAAAGTGATAACTGACCTATCTTTTACAAAGTGAGAGATTCCTATAATATACCAGCTGTAAAATGTGTACAGTCTGTATGTAGATAATCTAAATACGTATTATATTATACCTTCTTTTTTGTTTTAGTACTTTCTCTACCGCCTGCGGATTATAAGGAACAAATTTATGAGTTGCTTATCGATCAGATTGGCAACAAGTGGAAAGTACTCGCCAGATATTTAGATATAAAGGAAGGCAAAATAGACAATCTTGCAGAACGCTATTGCAATGACCCTTCAGAGAGGATTAGAGAAATCCTAAAGTACCATGAAGCACGTAGTCCAACCCATGAAGTTTGGTCTAGGCTCATGGATGCCCTAGAGAAGAGTCGTCGTAAAGACCTCCGTGATGAAGTACAACGAATACTCAATTCGATTTAAGTGTAACAATAATGTGATTGTAATTTTGAGTGAAAATTACTTGTTTTATTTGCCAAGATAACATTTAACATTTTTTAAATTGTGAGGTTATGTCATACTTAAATATTTATGTATTAAGAAAAAAGCAATTTGTGTTGGTAAGCTTTTACCACATTAAAAATGTGATGAAGTTTAGAATTATTTAAAATAGCAAAAGTCATCTAGTGCCATACTGCTTTTACTTAACTATAATTGAAAGTCAAATATATTAGTAGTTCTTTTTGTTAAAACCAGCTGTGTATTCTAAAAGATTTGCATGCTGCTGTAAAACAGACTGTACTTTTTGACAAAAGCAAAAGTTGTATTTTTGGAAAATAATGTTAACTCTAAGGTGCCCTATGAACAATTTTCTGTTTTGGTTAGACGTAATTAACTATAGGAATGTTAATTTGTATATTGTATATAAATAAGTTTTATATGTACCTGTTTAATATAAAGTTTTTAATAAGATGCAATGTGTTCTGTTTTCTTTCTACCAAAAATTTCCACCACTAAAACACCACTTAGGCCTATGAAATACCTTTGTAATTTCTATTTTTTAACTTTTAGAGAAAAAAAGTTGAGTACTATGATATCTAAATACCGTATTTCTATCTGAGACATTGTTTTACTCAAATAAAAGTAAAACTTTTAGGGTCCCACCTATTACATATGTTAATGCATCAGATTTAGTAAATAAAAACCTACCTTTGCATAAACTGTTAAAAATTCAATATTTTGTAAAATATACTTCTCCAAACAAAATATTAAAGGATCGTTTTAATAAATAAAAATTCGATCATGGGTTATATAACATTTCCATTGCACCTTGATTTCAGTGCCACCTGCTGTACACAAATAGAAGACAATCATTAACAAAAAATCTTTACATTAAACAAATAATTTTTACATTCCTTTTTACTTAGTAGGTACCTACATCAAATTTATTAAAGTAAAATATTTATTACAAGTTTTCAAACAATTGGTTAAATAATTTATTAGAAAAGCAGTATTTAGAGTTTCACCTATAACAACTTGAGCATCAGGCCAGTCTCAAATATACTTTCCTCTTTTCGAATATTAATTTGGTGGTAATGCAAAGTAATGAAAACTAAGAAGTGATTTTCCGTTCAGATTAAAATTTACTGCGCAGCAATTTTGTAATTAGGTACGTTAAACATGAATATCGCACTTACATTTAAAAAAATTGGGGCCCCTCGCATGTGCTTAATGTGTGTTATATAAAATCAGCCACTGTTTTTGATGTAAATTACCAAAATAAATATTTTTATAGAAAAATATTTTTCATGTTATTTTTTATATAATATTTTTTGCAAAACCTTTTCTACTTGGAGCATATTTCTATTTGGAATTCATCAAATTTTCAGTAGATGGTGAAGACAATATTAGAAATGGCACAAACACATATTTCGATTACAGCTATCAGTAATAATAAGCATGCATAAATTTAAAATTAGTTTCGGCCATTACAAACAAATTGTAATGATGCATCAGAAAAGTATTAATGTTTAATAAATTAAATATTAAGAGAAAAACACCTTTACTTAACCCATTCGCTGCGTATGACGCCATCTGGCGGCACCGTGATCGTTTGTTGGTGGCGCATGCCGCCATTTGGCGTAGTTGCTCGGTTTGACTTTATTGAAGTAGTATTCAATACGCAGTGGTTGTGAGTGTACTTGGTGCTGTACGCACATATTTAAAGGTGTGTTTTACATTAGAACAGCAGCAGTTTTTAATTTGGCTAAATTTTTCGTGCGACTCGCGTAATTAGAGTGGAGGGTGATATGGAGGACAATCAACCAGGCCCATCTGGCATAAAAAGGTTTAAATTTACTGTGAAAGATCCCAAACGTTTGACCGAAGACGAAATGACGCATTACCTTTACGATTCTGACAATGACGACTCTGTAAGTTACGATCCTGAGCAGGACGTGGAGTCTTCAGAAAGCGATGGAGAAAATGATGACGGTAAGTGATTTGACGCTTTAGAAATTATGTCTACGGTATATTTCAATTGCTTTTTTATTAATAGTGGATATTGTTCCTATGAATGAAAATATTGACGAGATGGAAAATACCCAAATTGAAGATTTTATTTCTGAATGGCAAGATGACGCAACAAATATGAAACACTTTCAATTCACAGAAACCAATCAGATGCGGGTGAATATTCCCAAAAATGCCGATCCATATGATTACTTTAGACTTCTTGTGGACGACGAATTTCTAAATATTATAGTAAAGGAAACCAACGATTACGCAGTAAGTCTTTTCCTTACAAAGGGTGGATCCGAAAGATCCAGGATTTCTTTATGGAAAGATTTAACAAAGGAAGAATTACTTAAATTCGTAGGACTAGTGTACCACATGGGGACAATTAAATTGAACAAGCTCCAAGACTATTGGACTATTGGCATCGGCTATTCAATTTGAAGTGCTTTTCTGAACAAATGGGTCAAGATCGGTTTTTAGGAATTTTAAGATGCCTCCACTTTGCCAAAAATCCCGAACCAAACCAACCCAACCCTGATGATCGTCTATATAAAATTAGACCAGTTCTAAATTATTTCAATAATAAGATACGAGAGATATATTACCCAGGAAAATGTTTGAGTCTTGACGAGTCGTTGGTGTTATGGCGTGGCCGACTTGTTTTTAGGCAGTACATTGCGAATAAGAGACACAGGTACGGCTTGAAGTTGTACATGCTATGTGAACCAAATGGTCTTGTCCTGAAGATTGCCGTATATACCGGCCAACTTGATGAGCTAGGAGGTAAAGGACACGCTCAGAAAGTTGTTATATGCATTTAATGGACAACTATTTAAATAAAGGACATTCTGTTTTTATGGACAGTTATTATAATAGCTGTAATTTAGCAGCTACCTTATTGGATAATAAAACCAATTGTACGGGGACGTTACGCAGTGACAGAAAAGGTACATCCAAGGAAGTTGTGGGTACCAAATTGAAAGTTGGTGGAACTACAGCTAAATATTTTAATGGAATAATGGTGGGAAAATGGAAAGACAAACGTGACGTTACTTACATCTCAACAGAATTTGTGAATACTATGATGGAAGTGAAAAATAAAAGAGGAATTGCAAAAGAGAAACCCCTTCCAATTATTGAATACAACAAGAACATGGGTGGAGTAGACAAGCAAGACCAAATGATGGCCTATTACCCATCGCTTCGGAAGACACTATTTTGGTATAAAAAGTTAGCTATTCATCTACTTCAACTCAGTCTATTCAACTCCTATATTTTGTATTGCAAGTACTCTGGGACGAAAATGAATTTTTATGATTTTCGGTTGGCAGTTATTGAAAAATTATTACCAGCGCCCTCTGAAGAATGTAGTAAACGTCCAGTAGCAAAGCACATTCCAACTAAAATAAAGACAAATGACAGTGGAAACCGTAGACCTAGAAAGAGATGTCGTCTTTGCAGTGAAAATAAAATTAGAAAAGATACGGTTTGGGAATGTCAAGCTTGTCCAGAAAAACCTGGATTGTGCCTTGTTTTAATTTGTTTCACGCCACAATAGTGTAATTGTTACTTTTTACAATTTTTTTCAGTGTTATTATATTTTCTTCCTATTTTGTATTGTTTTTTATAATGTAATTAGCAATAAAATACAAAATGTATTATTTGACAGTTTGTTATTGGTTTCACTCCCATTTCCAATTGAAAATAGAACACAGCGCCATTTGGCGTCATACGCAGAATTACGCGAATTTTACGGTATGTGCGCATGACGCCTTTTGGTGCATGTTACTGGAAATCTTAAAACACTGCGCAGCTCCTAGCCATGACCGAGAGGTGACTACACGCAGCGAATGGGTTAAGAGATATAGGCAACTAAAGATGCAAGTACAATATAAGCATACTTTTATCTGTTCTCTATGTTGAAATTGGAGTACTATATATAGTTGTCAATATTACAATCTACTTTCGGCTTAGACCGCGTCGTCATATGGGAACTACACCCAGCGTTATCAGGTAAGCACCGACCTGTAGCTTGTCTGCCTTTACAAGCATTTGCTCTAGAAGTGTTCTATTTACTTTGATGATGCAAGCTGCAATGTCTTGCGAAACGTTAGTTTGTACCTATAGGTTCACAAACAGCTAACAGGCATAAGCCGATTAAGTATTATTATCTTAGCAAACAAAATACATTCAGAATAAATCCCTGTCCGCCCCAAGGTTTAAATAATCTAAGCACACGTCCTTGTTTAGGCAGGCAGGGCCTACGAACAAATATTGCTCAAACTTCTAGAGTAAATGCTTGTAAAGGCAGATAAGATACAGGTCGGCCCTTACCTGATAATGCCGGGTGTGGTTCCTAAATGACGATGCGGTATAAGCCGAAAGTAAATTGTAATACTGACAGTTCGAGAAACCGCGAAAGCCTCAAAGAATATAGTACCTACTATAGTTATTGCTAATACAAATTGAATGTACTTTTGCAGAACCCGGGCTAAACATTATGGTTTTTTGAAAATTCCTACCTACTTCTTTGAAGTCAACTGAAGTTATTTAATAACCCTTAGTCAATTAATCATATTATTAATAAACTATTTTTAATCTTGGAAAACATTTTCCAAAAATTACTTTTGCTGTTTTGGTTATCATTTTTTGTGATGTGATAAAGCCATGAAAGAAGTGTAAAACTATTTTTTTTTAATTAGTAAGGAAACATCTTATACCCCAATTTCTCCACATAGACTATAGACTTGTAAGAGCGCACTTCAATATGGACATTAGGATTAAGGAGATTAGGAGACGGTGGTTTAAGTATATAAGTACACTTTGGAAACCCCCTTACCATTGTGGTGGAGCAGTAACGAAACAATCGAAAGGATGGTTTTGTTTATATATAATAAGAAACTTGTGAATAATATTTTAATTTCCTTTATTTCTCGGAGCAATGGAACATGGAAAACATAGATATGGAGAAAAGTGTTAGTTGCCGAGAGCAAGTGTGTTTAATTGTGAATAACTTCAAGTTCATTTTTAAACGAGATCTAGGTAAAAAGTCCATTCAAAATGCACTACTATTAGCTTGGCCTGATGCTGCAATCACTGGCTGTCGCTTTCACATCACTCAAACTTAATGGAAGAAAATATAGCAGTTAGGACTTTCAAAGGACAACAAGGGAAAGATGGAAATTGGAAAATAGTTGGGTTATTGTTTCGGTTGTATTTTTGGAACCGCAAGACGTTAGAGATTTTCGTTTTCGATCTAAGTTCGATTCAGCTAAATGACGATAAAAGTCAAACGTTTTCGGATTATCTGGTAAATAATTAAATTTATGAAGAGTCCACATATCCACCACATATACGGGCAGTTGAAACAGCTCGTACTAACGGCTGTGAATCATTCCATAGCTTTTATAACAAAAATTTTAACTGTGCCCACCTTAATATTTTCATATTTGTTGATTTTTTAACAACGCATCAAAGTGAAATATATATTGTGTATATATCTTCTTCTTCTCATTTCCTCCTTATGCCCCTTCGGAGCGTCGGAGGTGTTACTTCTTAATCTTCATTTATCCATTTCTTCCAGTTCTTCCGGTCTACGGCCATCTTCTGCATTTGCTGTAGCGTCTTACTTCTCTCCCTATCTCCTCTATCTGTCCCAACCACGTTTTCCTCGGCCTTCCCTTTCTTCTTTTCCCTTGTCTTTTCGCCTCCATAACTCGTTTTACCAGCCTGGTCTGCTTCATTCTAATTATGTGCCCGTACCAGTTTAGTTTCCTCTTTTTGATTTTTACCTCTATCGATTCCTGCTTTAGTTCTCCTCTAATGTAGTCACTTCTTAATCGGTCCATTTTTGTCTTTCCCGCAATTCTTCTTAGTTGTTTCATTTCTGCTGCATTAATTGTGCTCTCATGCTTTTTGTTTGTTACCCATACTTCACTGCCGTATAGTATCGTTGGTATGGTGATTGAGTTGTAAACATGTAAGCTTAGCCTTTTGGCCTATTTCTCCATTACCGAATATTGTCTTGTTTAGGCTGTAATATATTTTTGTCGCCTTCCTTGCCCTGTTAGCTATTTCTAGGTCTATTTTCCCATCGTTTGTGAACATCACTCCTAGATACTCGCAAGTTGACACCATCTTTATTTGTTCTTCTTTACATTTAATCGAGTCTCTATTTCTTATATTTTCCTCCTGTTTGTCTATCTTCATACATTTACATTTGTTGATGTTAATTTTCATGTTCATTTTTTCTATCTCTTCTACCCAAATGTTTAGTAGGGACTGCATTTTATTCTGTGTATCCGCCATTAATATTATATCATCAGCGTATAGCAGTCCTTCCATTTTCACTGGAAGCATATTTGTGTATCCTATCGTTACCTGGAGGTGTTTAGTCCTTTTCTTGGTATTTTTCATTATTTTGTCCATTATTAATATGAACAGTGTCGGGCTAAGACTATCTCCTTGCTTAATTCCCTTGTTTATGTAGAACTCTTTTGATCTTTTTCCACCCATTTGTACTTTTCCTTTCACCCTGTTGTATGTACTTTTGGTTACTTCTATAATTTTTTGGGTTATTTCAAGTTCTTCCATAACTTTCCATATGGTATCTCGGTTGATTGAGTCAAAAGCCGCTTTGAGGTCTATGAGCATAATATATAGTTCTTTTCCCTGTTCGTTTCTTTTCTCTATTAGATTTCTCAGTATAAATATATTATCCATAGTTTGTCTCTCTCGTCTAAAAGCTGATTGCTCCTCTTCCAGTTTTCCCTCTATTTCCTTCTTTAGTCTGCCTTCTACAATTCTTGTATATAGTTTGAATGCAACTGGGGACAGGCATATATTTCTATAATTCTCGCATTTGAATTCATTTTTTCCCTTTTCCAATATCTCAAATTCGCTATCTGTTTCTTCTTGGTATCTCTTCTTTCGATCTGCATCCTTTGGTCTTTTTATTGCTATTCTGCTATATTTCTTTTCCTCCATCTGTTCCATTTTCCTCCATTTCAGTTCTGCAGTTACTAGTCTGTGATGTGTCCCTATTTCCGCTCTACTCTCCGTCATAGTTTCCTTTATTTCTTGTTTCATTTCTTGCGTATAGACGATGTAGTCAATGATACTTTTCCCTTCTCTTCCTTCTGCTATAAATGTGTATTTTTCTGGTATGGGTTGTTGCGAGAAGGAGTTTCCTATCATTAAGTCATTTATTTGGCAGAATCTGATCATCTTCTCTCCATTTCTATTCTTTATTTCTTCTCCAAATTTACCCATGCACCCAATTCCTTTATTTTCGTCATTTCCTATTCTCGCATTCCAGTCTCCCATCAATATGACTTTCTCGCTTCTTTCCTTAATGTCGTCTAGGGTATTTTGTAGCTCCATATCACGGTCTTTATACTACTACGGTTACCCTATCGCCTTAGTGCTCGCTGATTGGCCAGTACCCTGTGACGTCGCGCTGCGACTTCTAATCCACCTGTTCGAGTATTGCTACGGGAAAATATAATTGCATTGACATAAAATGCGACTTCGTAGTTATTCTATTAAACTGTATCAATGCAGAGATCTATATTTATTTGATTTAAATGTAAGCAGGTGCATATTTCTTACATTACCATTGCTAATAGTATTTTGAAATTAAAATAAAACCACAAACATGAACCAATAAAAAGAAATCGTTGTTTTTATTAAAAGAATACATATTTAATATAAAATAAATCGCTAAAAATAGTAATGTTTATTTAACAATTTTTCTTAATTTGTGTTGAACTTTGTCGGTAATTGGATCCCCGCTTCTTTTTCGGCTAACCATGTTTAGTTTATTTTTGTTATTTAAGTATTTAATTCGAATATAGGTGCGCTGCTGAAAAAAACATTTAATTACCTCTTCCGGGATATCCGTTTTTCTTTCCAGTAGTTTTTTTGTCATCTTCTTAGTGAGATTTTTAATTTTTTTAAAAGCTTCACCTTTAAACTGTTTTATAATATGCATCTAAATATTTACATTGGCGTAACCACTTATTTGAAGGCACTGTGAGACCACCGAAGGACAAATGCTGTAACCACGAAGGGAAATTGGATGGTACTGATTCAGAGCAATTTTTCGTGTAATTTCCCATATTTGGAT